>JAYESA010000020.1:50180906-50403096 GCA_036927795.1 Iris macrosiphon | reverse complement strand
ATTGTACGCAGAGTTGTGTAATGTCACCTAGACATGGATACCGAGACCCTATACATTCTCGTGCTTGTCTTATCAAGTACGACATAACTCAGGACACCTGACACTATTCATGAGACAAAATCTTTCTGAGATATTCATGGTGATTCTGTATAGGATACAGGTTTATGATCTATACTTTATTCATTTGCTTAGATCTCATTATGACTAGCTGCATTAGATATGATCTTGCGTGTCATGGACATGAGATGTGTGATTACATTGGGTGGGGAGAGATTTACCATACAAAAGGCTGATTATATATATATATATATTACTTTACTGGAGGTGCCTTAGACTCTGACACAGAGCTTTGGTACATTACTGGCCTTTCGAGAGAATACTGCTATGGGTTTCCCCGACACAGATCCTATAGTAGTCTCAGCCCAAGTATGATTAAAACTCTCACTTGCATATCACTTAGCTGGTTATATATTTTACCCCTATTATTTCATTTATTGCTGCATTGCATTATTTTGGCATGAGTTATTTTGTACCTTATTATGTCCCCTGGGGACCTGGATCTGGATTATGTCCCCAGGGTTAGCAGAGGATATCTTTCCTGAGGTATACGGGACAGGAGCAGTACCAGAACCTGAGGACGAGGTGATCGCAGAGGATTTCTCCTGAGTATCTGCTTCTTCTATACTCAGTCTTTGATGCTATTAAACTCTTTTAATTCTTGTTTAATGAACAATTGTATCGGACTTTTTATCGGGTTGTTCCCCGATTTAATTACTTGTGACATGATGATGATTATATTTCCTTTTGTTGATATTGATGTATTTATTTCTGTGGATGAGATTAGTATATTAGATCTTTATTATTGTACTACAGCTTAAGTACATCCTGATGGGTCCATTAAATTGGATTTGTCCATCGGTGTGTGCTGCTGGCCATTGCCACGTGGCTAGTCCCTCGATATTTTGGGACTGGGGCGTGATATGAGCATTATTCGATTTTGGTCGAAAATCGAATAATGCTCACCCCTATGCATTCATTGTACATGTGACGTGATCCACTTGTAAGATATGTGTCAGGGGATTTATTAGACCGAACTTTGTAATTTTATTCTTTTAGCTAGTAGGCTTAGTGGACTTTAGTTTCTAGTTGTTTTTATTTTAATTCTACTAGGTTTGTTCCTGAGACCATCTTGAGTTGTGGTGGATTATTGTCTTTAAATAAATTATTGAGAGTATTAGTTTATTTTCTTGTTCATGACTTAGTTTGTGGATGATATGTGAATTGTGTATTTGTTATGGACAATTGCTTATCATAGACATCGTACTACCACCGATGCTGCGACGTAGGCTGGACTTGGCCACATACTCGTATCCCAAAAGTGGAAGCGGGTTGTGACAGTAGTTACTAGTTGTTCACATCGTAGTCACGATATGAACAATGTCATTCGGCGGAAAGGACACTCAATAGGCACGTGGCTACCTAAATCGATAAACCATAGTATATAGAGGAACTACGAGAATGATTACACTATATTTACATTTGGTCTCTAACGTTCGATGAAGATTATCTACGATATTCAGATGACTAGATGACATTATATATAGACCTTACCTATTCATCCTGCACATGCCAATGCGTACGGAAGTTGTCATCATATTGTATTCACTTAGATGGTTAGCTTACCCTTTACATATTGATATTAAGTTATATATATTTGGCATGTTGTGTATATCTTATTATGTCCCCATGAAGACCTACTTATCCTTCCAGATATAGACGAGCAGTTATACCCAGAGGTTTATTCAATAGGTCCAGATTTAAGAGTTGTTTCAACCGAGGACACATAGGACATTGAGTTTCTTCCAGCGAAGTTTCCTTGATTCGAGGTAGGCCTTCCATCTTGGAACTCAAGTATATTTATCTAGTTAGTCGATGCTTGAGTCTGGTTATTTTACAACTTTTCAGTATTTCTTTCCAATTTTATTTTACTACTTTAATTTCAGTATTGTGCCAGTAGATTTGTTTCCACAGACTTATATCGGTTTTATTATGGATTTAGACGTCCTATGCTTAAGTTTCATTAACTATTTTAGTTTTTCCTATATTATTTGTATGGACGAGATGTAGTTACATATCTATCTTGTGTAGTGTAGCCGTAGATTGGAGTTCATATCTGCAGCGTAGTACGTTTAGGTGGGTCCATTAGATTGGAATCATGCTATAGTACATATCAACTATCCAGATTGTATTCGGTCCAGCATATTCGGAATTGTGGCATGACATTATGATTCTAAAATATATGTGGAATTTTATGGCAAATCAAGTACAACATCATAATGATAATTATCAGATATCTAAATGTAGATCTCGTGGTTGTCCCATAGACTCTGGAAATCCTAACTTGATAAGCATGAAAGCAATTTACTACGGTTATCAGATGAAGACTATATTTAGTCCATATTATTTTTTAATAAGTTACACATAGATACGAGATCCCAGTTGGTGGTAAATATCATCAGTACTGTTTGTGAATCCAACATTTTGTCTAGAATAGTTCTAAGACTTTTGGTACAATAACAGTGACTTTAATATCCCCAAATATAACTAATATAGCCTTGGAGATGCCCTTATAAATTATAGTGCCTTTATTTTGGAGTCCACTATGATACTAAAGCACCACCATCTATTAACTAAACCAACTCAATATTAAAACATGAACACACTAACGAGTAACTTAGTCTAGGTTGATGTTTATTATTAATTCTCAAAAATTATAAATAACTTTTGAGAACAGTCTCCCTATGCTTTTAGAGCTTCATTAGTAGTTGGGACTCTCCGATACAATTTGGGGTCCAAAATTTTCAAAACAAAAAGGTAAATGTTCAATGAGTTGGGTTTGTATGAGAATAATAGAAAATGATAAAATGAACTCCGGTTACAAAGATTGTGTGGTAAAAAAATAATGTGAAAAATAATAATGTAAAATCTAGAATCTAGAAAGTTGTACTCCAAATTAGGATTAATATTCTATAAAATGAGTTACTACAATCTATAATCTAGAAATTGGGAGGTCCAACTCTTAGCACCTATGGGTGGGATGAGACCGAAAATCTAGAAATTGAAACTAGGAATGTGACTTACTATTCTACAAAATGAACTCCTACATTTTGAATCTAGAATCTAGAATATGAGATAAGCCTTATTAATGATGCTCTTAGGAAGCCCTAATGAAATATCAAAGAAGAAAACAGATAAAATAAAAAGAAAAGTTACTATTACCAAACAACTTACACCCATGCTTAAAAAACCCCATATAAAGAAAAGAGAAATTTTGACTTACCCCTCCACTTTATTTATCCATATTCATGATGCACCACACATTGTTTTCATAATGTACAAGACCCCACACTTTTGACGGAAATCGTCTCTTCCTAACGGTCAACTTGTTTGACTTATTTTTTTTGGACGAAAATACCCTCGTCTTCTTTCCCCCTCCTTGATGCAGCCCCCCCCCCCCTCCCCGCCACCGCCTCCCGCGACCACTGCCGTCGACCACGCTCCTCGCCACCTCAACAGTCCCCTACCTCTGGCAACCGCCGCCGTCGACCTACCTCCCCGCCACCGCCCCAGCCCCCCTTCCCCTTCCCCACCCCCCGCTCCCTCCCTTCCCCGCCCCCGCAGCAGCAACAGCAGCAACCGGCGAGCTGTAAACCCCCAGATTTTGTAAGAATTTTAAATCTTGGATTTTCCCAATTTTCTGGGATTTTATTGGGCATCAGACCTATTTTTAAAAGCCTAAAAACTATTTTTCTAAATTAAATTAATTAATTACTTATATTATTATTGTTATTATTGATTTTATATTTTATTTTTTCGTTTTGGGGCCCGGCCCGGCCCAGTGGGCCGAGCCCAGTAGCAGCCCAGCCCAGCCCCGCGTTAACGGGTCGGGCGGGTCGGCCTGACCGGATCCGCGCCCGACCCGGAACCCGCATCACTGTCACCCAGCCCCCCCCCCCCCCCCCCCCACGACCGAGAAACTCGCCGCCGCCCGCATTTTCCGGCCGGAGAACCGCTCCCCACGTCCGCCTCCTCCTCCGGATCTCCCGCCCACGTCGTCCCCCGGCCGAGCCCCCTCGAGCCTCCTATAAATCGCCTCTGCTCCGCCCTTTTCCTCCCCCCCAAACCGAACCCTAACCCTAACCACCTAACTCCGGCGACCCCGACCGCCGTCCACCTCCCTGCGCCGCCCAGCGCAGCGCCGCCGTCCATAGCCCCTCCACCCTTGTAAACTCCCTCGACCAGATTTCAGTAATTTAGGATTAATTTAGACTAATTAGAATTTGTGCAACTTTTTAAAAAATTTTATTTATTATATAATCAATTGATTGTGCACTTGTTTGCTACACAATTAATTAGGGCAACACACTAACTGTTAACCTTAAACAAATTTCACATCCCTGCTCAAGACTTGCTAGACTACATTTTCTGTATTTTTAGCAACTTCCAGAAACCTTGTTTGGTGCCTCGTTTTATTTAAATCCTATTTAAAATTCTGCTCTTTACCCATTCCTATACCCTAGTGATTTAAGGACCAGTAGGCATCTGTTTTTGCCAAACAAAAATACGATAAAATTCTACTCTAATTATATTACAATTATCGTATTGACACCGTAGAAAAATTATGACCCTAACAGCCTCAAAATAATTAATGAACACCGTGCGCAGTATTTATTTAATAATAAATACGATGACCGTATCACCTGCAGAATCAGACTCTGCATCTGCCCAGACTCACCCCACACTGTCCAAAATATTTTCCCCAGCTATTTCCTCCATTTTTGTACAATTTAGAATTTCGGGAAATCAGTATTTAAAATCAGGTAAATTGCGAAATTACGCAAAATACCAATTTCATGCATTTATGCAATTATTGAAAAGTTAGGGTTTAAAATGCAAAATTGCATGCTAGGTGGCCTAACCCTATTGGCTAGACCATAGGTGGGTGGGACCCACCATAAAATCCAGACATTTCTGCTGGAAAATATCCTAAAAATATCAAAATACCAAAATACCCCTGAACTTCTAGGTATTTACGAAATTGCCATTAGGCAAAACCCTATATAAACCCTAGTATTCCTTCATTCAAACCTACAACCCTTCCCTCCGGCCACCTCCGACCACCGCCTCCGGCCAAACTCGGCCCAGCCCTTCGCCACCCTCCCCTCTCCCCTCCGGCCAAGCACCACCGCCGGCGCCGCCCTGCTCCGGCTGCTACAGCCCCCGCAACTCCCTCCTCTCCTCACTGTCCACAGCACCACCTCCACCCGAACCACCTTCCCCCTCCGCCTACGGCCGTCGCCGACCACCGCCACCCTACCCAAACCCTTCGCCCCGACCTCCCCTACCTACCACCACCACCTCAGCCCTCCACGTCACCGCCTCCGGCCGCCCTAGCCCCCGCAGCAGCCACCCTTCCCTAACCCTAGCTGCTGCTGCTGCTCTCCCCGACGCCTCTACCCGCCACCACCACCACCGTAGACCCCCGCCACCACCACCAACCTCACCGCCGACCTCCCCTCTACTGAACCCTCTGCCTGCCCGGCCACCTCCGCCGCTCCTCCGCCGGCCAGCGCCTCCGCAAGCTGCAACTGCTGCTGCTGCTGCCAGTGGCCACTGCCACTGCTGCTGCTCCTCCGGCCGCCTCCGGCCAGCTCCGTCGCCGTCCTCCCGCCGGGCAGCACCGCGTGGGACCCCCCTTGCCACCTGTAAAGGTATATTATACTATACTATACTAAATACATAATTATTCTACAATACATGAGTATATGTATATGTATATGTATATATATGTATATATATGTATATATATATGTATATATCTATGTATAATTAAATGTATATATGTGTATTTATATTTATATATTATTCTATAATATATAAATATAATATATAAAGCTATTATACAGTATAATAATACTGTATATACTAGTATTATATATATAATCATTATATACATATATGTATATATATATGTATATGTATATATTTACTATATGCTATTATGTAATTATATATATCTCTATTGTATATATATATGTATATATATTAATAATATGTATACTATATGATATATATTATATATATAATTATATAACAATTTTACATAATTACTAGTATACTTGTATTTTTCTTTTATTTATTTTTCTGCAATTAAATTCCTGCACTTATATATATATATATATATATATATATATATATATATATATATATATATATATATATATATATATATATCTATATATATATATGATCTATATATATATTAAATATTGCTGGATAATACAGCTTATTATAAATATGTAAATTTACATTTCTGCAATGTCATTTATTTATACTATATATATATAATATTGTACTGGATAATACAGTACCTATACTTATGTATTTTAATTCCTGCATTGTCTTTTATTTTATATTTATATATATATACATATTTAAATTCTGCACTGTCATTTCAATTTATTATACAGTGGTCACATATAGACCCTGCTACTACTTATATTATATTGCTGAATAAATACAGCATTTATATACATATTAAATTCTTGCACTGTCAATTTCTTTTATTATCTATATATATACTATACTATATACTATAATACATATATTATATATATGTATTTAATTACTGTCCTGTCATTTCAATTTGCCTATATATATATATCAATCAGTGGATATACCCTGAGTATATATGTATTTAAATTACTGTCCTGTCAATTCAATTTATTTATACTATTATTATATCAGAGGATATACCCTGATAAATACTATATTTATCGCAGTGGATATACCCTGCTACTATATATTATTGCCTGCATTTGTCTGTTCTATATATATATATACTATTATATATATTATATTTATGCCTACTATATATATATCTATACTATATATATATGTATATAAATATGTTTTATATTACAGCCTGGATATTTACAAACCCTGTCTATTCTAACAGAAATCAACTTCAGCACTGCCAGTGACCCCCTGTCACCAACACCTTCACAACTGACTGTAAAATCAGGGTTTCAACACTATCAAGGAGTAGGCAAGTATACCTTGCCAAGTTATTGTTTCAAATTAAATTGTTGATATCTGCTTTGTTCTGAAATTCATATACCCTGATCACCTGAGACTGCCTTGGGTACAGTCAACTGTTATGTTGACATGATATTATCGACTCACCAAACAGCTGAGAGAATATCCTAATATTCTCCTAGACCCCATCACGGGAACACGCAACATGGTTGCATTACATATATTGGATGTGAGCTGCGTATTTGATTAGCTACCAGTACGTGTGACCCGCATCACGGATTAGAATAACTTAGGAAATGTACGACTTGACATTTAGTTTCATTGGGATGGAAAAGATAACTAGTTAACGTATGGGACACCCCCTCCAATAATGTTTTATACCTTCGTACCAGTGTTGGTCGATTGCAGAGTTCCCTGAGTCGGGGGCATACGACACCTATACTAGCCAGTCGCCACGATTGGTGAATTACGTCAGCGTATGTCTAACCACACATTCCCATGCGTACTACTGGATCTTTACTTGCATTTTCACTTAGTATGGTTAGCACCCTGTATTTATTTACTTTATTTCAGTATTTACATACATGGCATGTCAATTCCTGTATCTTGTTACGTCCCACTGAGGACCTGGTTCCCTGCCAGATCTAGACGAGGCTTTCTACCCCACTGTGTACGGGCCTGATCAGGAGGCCAGATGTGCTACAGAGGAGGAGCTCGAGGAGACACCCTCAGAGTAGGCTTGACCCTAGATGCTGCTACCTGGAGATGGAGATGTTTTGCTCAGATAGACACTCCTTAGTCTATCTGATTTTTCTGCACTATTATTAGTTTTTGTAGTAGACTTGTATTCTCGTCAGTTGTGTATTGTATCAGACTCAGATATATATATATATTTCAGCATTTGCTTTTCTGTCATATTGTTGTGGATGAGATAGTTTTACCTGTTCTATACTTGTAGTATTTTAGGACAGCGTAGCACGTCCCTTTGGGTCCATCAAAGTGGATTAAGCCCATAGTGACGTGTCAGCTGGCCAGTGACACGTGGCCTAGTTCCTGACATTTTGGGACTGGGGCGTGACACGGTTTTAGTGGTGGCCCATGCAGGTCTCTTTTTATTGCTAGTGGTATGATGACATGCCCAGCAAGCCTGCAATAGGATAGGAATATTAGGTCTCATCCACATTGACTATATCCATAAAAAAATTTTTATTGCATATTGCTTGATTATCATCTATTATCTCCTTTGTGTTTTCTAATTATTCTATTTTTCTCAGAAATATGGACATACCTGAAAAATCTGCGAATAATGGGGCTACCCAAGCAACAGAACCTTCGCCAAGTGTCCAAGGAACACCGTCCAATTATCAAAATTCTGGCCAGGAGACGACACCAACACCGCAGGCAGAGACACCTTTGCCTCCACCTCCAGCCTTGCCTATCCTGATGCCACAACTTGAGGGTCAACCTCAAATATTGCAGTTTCTCCAGACGATGTTGCAGAACCAGTGGCAACAGACTGAGGCCCTGAGACAGTCTCAGTGGCAGCAGACTGAGGCACTGCGACAGACTCTGATGACGGCCTTGGAGAGAGCTACTACTCCGGCACCAGCACCTGTCCACCCAGCGGGCACAGTTCGAGGCTTCCGCCAAATGAGCCCGAGAGACTTCAAAGGCAACGAAACTCCTGAGGAGATCTCCGATTGGATCTCCAACACCGAAATGCTGCTGGAAGGATCGCAACTCACTCCCGACCTATGGATGACTGTTGTGAGGGGCCAACTTCTTGGCAACGCCCATCACTGGTGGGAATCCATAGAGCGTAGCGTCGGCAAAGACCAAACTTGGCAACAATTCTTGGAGCACTTCAACGCCAAGTACTTCCCAGCGACAGTCCAGAATGCTCTATACTCCCAGTTCCTGCACCTGGAGCAGGGAAACATGACTGTCGATGCTTATGACGCGGAGTTTAGCCGACTGAGTCGTTTCGGGGCTGATCTGATCCCGAACGAGCTGAAGAAGGCTAAAAGATTCCACCATGGCCTCAACTACGAGCTCCAGAAGTACACCACGACGCAGTCAAGAATCTCCTACAACGAGGTTCTTACCGAAGCCAGGGAACAAGAAGCCATTGGCCGAGGAGCTAGACGCTCAAATCCAACCTTCTCGGCCAAGAATCAGCAAGGATCAGGAGGACCTATACGTCGTCCCCAATATCAGACTCAGCAGACGACGGGGCCTTACCAGAAGAAGGAGCTCCCGACTTGTCACTATTGTGGCAAGAAAGGACATTGGGCTAGTGACTGCAGAAAGAAGCTGGGATTATGCCTGCTATGTGGAGCTAGAAATCATATGGCTAAAGACTGCCCACAACGCAGAGATGTTGCACCTCAGCAAGGGCAGAAGCCAGGAGCCCAAGCTCAGAAGATGCTTCCCTCCACATCAGGAGGATATCAGCGAGGAGCACCCTTGCCTACTCAGGAGGCCCAGTTCAAGGCCAGACAACAAACCGGAGGACAAAGGCACGGACAAGCCTTTGCGTTAGCTGCTGTTGCAGAGGAACCTGAAGGGGAGACTATAACAGATACCATTTTAGTTGCATCATTACCTGCAACTGTATTATTCGATTCTGGGGCTACTTTGTCTTTCATATCCAGTAGATTCGTAGCCATGCACAAGCTATCTACTTCCCCGCTACCCAAGTGTTGGAAAATACTTACTGGAGGAGGTATTGTTCCAGTTACCAACATTATCGAAACCTGCCCAGTAGTTGTCTGTAGTCGAGGACTAAGAGCGCGATTGTTGGTACTCCCAATGCCAAATTTCGACGTTGTCTTAGGCATGGACTGGCTAAGCCAGAACGATGCTATCCTAGACTGCCGAAAGGGTAGTGTTATCTTTAGACCCCCAGATCACCCTGAGTTTGAATATGTCCGAGGAACTATTGAGCAAGGAGTAGGCCAGACTCCTAGAGCATACATGGCGATGGAGACAACACTTCCATCAGTTGTAGCAGAATTCGCGGACGTATTTCCAGAAGAATTGCCAGGCCTGCCGCCTGACAGAGAAGTGGAGTTCATTATTGAGCTAATTCCCGGAGCTGCACCAGTATCCTCCAACGTATACCGACTGGCGAAGAAGGAGCTTGACGAGCTGAAGCTTCAACTAGAGGAACTTCAGATCAAGGGATTTGTTCGTCCTAGTGCATCACCCTGGGGAGCACCAGTGCTGTTTGTACCAAAGAAGGACGGGACATATCGCATGTGCATTGATTACAGAGCCCTCAACGCTCTAACAATCAAAAACAAATATCCCTTGCCGAGAATTGACGACCTGTTCGATCAACTGACAGGAGCCGTGGTATTCTCGAAGATAGACTTAAGATCAGGTTATCATCAAGTCAAGGTCCGAAGAGAAGACATTCCAAAGACAGCATTCAGAACTCGTTATGGTCATTACGAGTTTCTGGTGATGCCGTTTGGATTGACTAATGCACCTGCTGTATTTATGAACCTGATGAACCGAGTCTTCCATCAATATCTGGACCAGTTCGTGGTAGTCTTCATCGACGACATTCTGGTGTATTCAAAAAGCCACGAGGAGCATGAGGAGCATTTAAGACTTGTACTAGAGACGCTGAGACAGGAAAGCCTTTATGCCAAGATGAGCAAGTGTGAATTTTTCCTTGATCATGTTGCTTTTCTTGGGCACGTGATCACAGGAGAAGGCATCTCGGTGGACCCTGCAAAGATTTCATCTGTGGAGACATGGCCAACCCCGACCAATGTCTCAGAGGTGAGAAGCTTTCTAGGACTTGCCGGATATTACCGGAGGTTCGTAGAAAACTTTGCAAGAATCTCGGAGCCGATTACTCGCCTTACCCGCAAGGAGCAGGAGTTCTTATGGACTGAAGAATGCCAGACAGCTTTTGATGAGTTGAAGAAGCGTCTAACTACAGCCCCCATTTTGACTATACCATCTGGATCCGGAGGTTTCGTCATCTATAGCGATGCATCCGGAAAAGGATTTGGTTGTGTCTTAATGCAACATGGGAAGGTTGTAGCTTATGCCTCACGACAACTGAGGACTCATGAGAAGAATTACCCCACTCACGACCTGGAGCTTGCTGCAGTCATCTTCGCCTTGAAGCTATGGAGACACTATCTATATGGCGAACGAGTGGAGATCTTCACCGATCACAAAAGCTTGAAATATGTCTACACCCAGAAGGACTTAAATCTGAGGCAAAGACGATGGCTTGAAGTGATGACGGATTTTGAGATTGATTTGCAATACCATCCTGGGAAAGCTAATGTGGTAGCAGATGCTCTAAGCAGAAGACCCTCGGCATTCTTTATGATCACCCAACCAGATCTGCTGAAAGATCTAGCAAAGTTGGGAATAGAGGTCATTATGCCAGGAATTGATGGACAACTATCAAACTACCAGCTGCAATCAACCTTGGTGGAAAGAATCAAAGCTGCTCTACCAACAGATGCAAGATTTCAGAGGCTTCGACAGAGAACAGAGGCTGGACTCCAGACTGGTTGTCGCATACACGAAGATGGGACTTTAAGATGTGGCAATCGTCTTTATGTTCCAAATGGAGAACTTCGTAATGAGCTGATGTCAGAAGCTCATAGCTCGGTATACTCTATACATCCAGGAGGCACAAAGATGTACAGAGACCTGCGGCAATATTACTGGTGGCATGGAATGAAGCGGGAGATAGCACGCTTTGTGGCCAAATGCTTGGTGTGTCAGCAAGTCAAGGCTGAGCATCAAAGATCTGCCGGTCTACTTCAACCCCTCCCAATACCCGAGTGGAAATGGGAACACATTACGATGGACTTTGTTACGGGCTTCCCAAGAAGTCCTAGTGGTCGTAATGCTGTCTGGGTGATTGTAGACAGACTCACTAAGGTTGCTCACTTCCTACCTTTTAGAGTCGGGCAATCCACAGAAGTCTTGGCAGATATGTACATGAAGGAGATAGTGCGTCTGCATGGAGTACCAGTCAGCATTATATCTGACCGGGATACGAGGTTTACATCCTACTTTTGGCGAAGTATGCAAGAAAGTCTTGGTACCCGCCTTAAGTTTAGTACCTCATATCATCCGCAGACAGATGGCCAGTCAGAGCGCACCATCCAGACCTTAGAAGATATGCTGAGAGCCTGTATGCTTGACTTCAGCGGATCCTGGGAAGATCACTTACATCTGGTGGAATTTTCCTACAACAACAGCTATCAAGCGAGCATCCAAATGGCTCCCTTTGAAGCTTTGTATGGAAGGAAATGCCGTTCCCCAGTATGCTGGAGCGATGTTGGCGAGAGACAGATTCTGGGGCCAGAACTGATCATTCGTACGGTGGAGAAGGTGAAGAAGATCCAGGGACACCTACGAGCTGCACAAGATAGGCAGAAGCACTGGGCCAACATTCATCGCAGACCTCTAGAGTTCCAAGTAGGTGAGCATGTGTTCTTGAAGATCTCACCTACCAGAGGAACTATCAGATTTGGAGGACGAGGGAAGCTAAGTCCAAGGTACATTGGACCCTTCGATGTGCTAGATCGAGTCGGAGAAGTTGCTTACAGACTAGCTCTACCTCATACTTTGGAGGGAGTACATGACGTCTTCCATGTATCTCAGTTGAGGAGGTACATTCCAGACCCGAGTCATGTACTAGACTACTCAGAGATCACCATCGGGCCGAGCTTATCTTATCAGGAGGAGCCTGTAGAGATCCTGGACCATAGCGAGAAAGTGTTGCGTGGCCAGACTATTCCTCTCGTTCGTGTTGCATGGAGACATCATACACCAGGTGAATCCACCTGGAAACGAGAAGAGGATATTCGTCAGCGTTATCCCCATCTATTTCCAAACCAGGGTATGTCCAATATTTCAAATTCAATCTTTCTTAATCATCATATGTCCATAATTAACTGTTCGTTTTCATTATATGGTTGTTTTTATTTCGAGGACGAAATATTCTAAGGAGGGTAGATTGTAAACTCCCTCGACCAGATTTCAGTAATTTAGGATTAATTTAGACTAATTAGAATTTGTGCAACTTTTTAAATTTTTTTATTTATTATATAATCAATTGATTGTGCACTTGTTTGCTACACAATTAATTAGGGCAACACACTAACTGTTAACCTTAAACAAATTTCACATCCCTGCTCAAGACTTGCTAGACTACATTTTCTGTATTTTTAGCAACTTCCAGAAACCTTGTTTGGTGCCTCGTTTTATTTAAATCCTATTTAAAATTCTGCTCTTTACCCATTCCTATACCCTAGTGATTTAAGGACCAGTAGGCATCTGTTTTTGCCAAACAAAAATACGATAAAATTCTACTCTAATTATATTACAATTATCGTATTGACACCGTAGAAAAATTATGACTCTAACAGCCTCAAAATAATTAATGAACACCGTGCGCAGTATTTATTTAATAATAAATACGATGACCGTATCACCTGCAGAATCAGACTCTGCATCTGCCCAGACTCACCCCACACTGTCCAAAATATTTTTCCCAGCTATTTCCCCCATTTTTGTACAATTTAGAATTTCGAGAAATCAGTATTTAAAATCAGGTAAATTGCGAAATTACGCAAAATATCAATTTCATGCACTTATGCAATTATTGAAAAGTTAGGGTTTAAAATGCAAAATTGCATGCTAGGTGGCCTAACCCTATTGGCTAGACCATAGGTGGGTGGGACCCACCATAAAATCCAGACATTTCTGCTGGAAAATATCCTAAAAATATCAAAATACCAAAATACCCCTGAACTTCTAGGTATTTACGAAATTGCCATTAGGCAAAACCCTATATAAACCCTAGTATTCCTTCATTCAAACCTACAACCCTTCCCTCCGGCCACCTCCGACCACCGCCTCCGGCCAAACTCGGCCCAGCCCTTCGCCACCCTCCCCTCTCCCCTCCGGCCAAGCACCACCGCCGGCGCCGCCCTGCTCCGGCTGCTACAGCCCCCGCAACTCCCTCCTCTCCTCACTGTCCACAGCACCACCTCCACCCGAACCACCTTCCCCCGCCGCCTACGGCCGTCGCCGACCACCGCCACCCTACCCAAACCCTTCGCCCCGACCTCCCCTACCTACCACCACCACCTCAGCCCTCCACGTCACCGCCTCCGGCCGCCCTAGCCCCCGCAGCAGCCACCCTTCCCTAACCCTAGCTGCTGCTGCTGCTCTCCCCGACGCCTCTACCCGCCACCACCACCACCACCGTAGACCCCCGCCACCACCACCAACCTCACCGCCGACCTCCCCTCTACTGAACCCTCCGCCTGCCCGGCCACCTCCGCCGCTCCTCCGCCGGCCAGCGCCTCCGCAAGCTGCAACTGCTGCTGCTGCTGCCAGTGGCCACTGCCACTGCTGCTGCTCCTCCGGCCGCCTCCGGCCAGCTCCGCCGCCGTCCTCCCGTCGGCAGCACCGCGTGGGACCCCCCTTGCCACCTGTAAAGGTATATTATACTATACTATACTAAATACATAATTATTCTACAATACATGAGTATATGTATATGTATATGTATATATATGTATATATATGTATATATATATGTATATATCTATGTATAATTAAATGTATATATGTGTATTTATATTTATATATTATTCTATAATATATAAATATAATATATAAAGCTATTATACAGTATAATAATACTGTATATACTAGTATTATATATATAATCATTATATACATATATGTATATATATATGTATATGTATATATTTACTATATGCTATTATGTAATTATATATATCTCTATTGTATATATATATGTATATATATTAATAATATGTATACTATATGATATATATTATATATATAATTATATAACAATTTTACATAATTACTAGTATACTTGTATTTTTCTTTTATTTATTTTTCTGCAATTAAATTCCTGCACTTATATATATATATATATATATATATATATATATATATATATATATATATATATATATATATATATATATATATATATATATATATATATATATATGATCTATATATATATTAAATATTGCTGGATAATACAGCTTATTATAAATATGTAAATTTACATTTCTGCAATGTCATTTATTTATACTATATATATATAATATTGTACTGGATAATACAGTACCTATACTTATGTATTTTAATTCCTGCATTGTCTTTTATTTTATATTTATATATATATACATATTTAAATTCTGCACTGTCATTTCAATTTATTATACAGTGGTCACATATAGACCCTGCTACTACTTATATTATATTGCTGAATAAATACAGCATTTATATACATATTAAATTCTTGCACTGTCAATTTCTTTTATTATCTATATATATACTATACTATATACTATAATACATATATTATATATATGTATTTAATTACTGTCCTGTCATTTCAATTTGCCTATATATATATATCAATCAGTGGATATACCCTGAGTATATATGTATTTAAATTACTGTCCTGTCAATTCAATTTATTTATACTATTATTATATCAGAGGATATACCCTGATAAATACTATATTTATCGCAGTGGATATACCCTGCTACTATATATTATTGCCTGCATTTGTCTGTTCTATATATATATATACTATTATATATATTATATTTATGCCTACTATATATATATCTATACTATATATATATGTATATAAATATGTTTTATATTACAGCCTGGATATTTACAAACCCTGTCTATTCTAACAGAAATCAACTTCAGCACTGCCAGTGACCCCCTGTCACCAACACCTTCACAACTGACTGTAAAATCAGGGTTTCAACACTATCAAGGAGTAGGCAAGTATACCTTGCCAAGTTATTGTTTCAAATTAAATTGTTGATATCTGCTTTGTTCTGAAATTCATATACCCTGATCACCTGAGACTGCCTTGGGTACAGTCAACTGTTATGTTGACATGATATTATCGACTCACCAAACAGCTGAGAGAATATCCTAATATTCTCCTAGACCCCATCACGGGAACACGCAACATGGTTGCATTACATATATTGGATGTGAGCTGCGTATTTGATTAGCTACCAGTACGTGTGACCCGCATCACGGATTAGAATAACTTAGGAAATGTACGACTTGACATTTAGTTTCATTGGGATGGGAAAGATAACTAGTTAACGTATGGGACACCCCCTCCAATAATGTTTTATACCTTCGTACCAGTGTTGGTCGATTGCAGAGTTCCCTGAGTCGGGGGCATACGACACCTATACTAGCCAGTCGCCACGATTGGTGAATTACGTCAGCGTATGTCTAACCACACATTCCCATGCGTACTACTGGATCTTTACTTGCATTTTCACTTAGTATGGTTAGCACCCTGTATTTATTTACTTTATTTCAGTATTTACATACATGGCATGTCAATTCCTGTATCTTGTTACGTCCCACTGAGGACCTGGTTCCCTGCCAGATCTAGACGAGACTTTCTACCCCACTGTGTACGGGCCTGATCAGGAGGCCAGATGTGCTACAGAGGAGGAGCTCGAGGAGACACCCTCAGAGTAGGCTTGACCCTAGATGCTGCTACCTGGAGATGGAGATGTTTTGCTCAGATAGACACTCCTTAGTCTATCTGATTTTTCTGCACTATTATTAGTTTTTGTAGTAGACTTGTATTCTCGTCAGTTGTGTATTGTATCAGACTCAGATATATATATATATTTCAGCATTTGCTTTTCTGTCATATTGTTGTGGATGAGATAGTTTTACCTGTTCTATACTTGTAGTATTTTAGGACAGCGTAGCACGTCCCTTTGGGTCCATCAAAGTGGATTAAGCCCATAGTGACGTGTCAGCTGGCCAGTGACACGTGGCCTAGTTCCTGACATTTTGGGACTGGGGCGTGACAACCCTGCTCCTCTCTCCTCCCCGCAGTAGACCCTGACTCCTCCCCGCTGTCGAGAGCCGCCCGTGTCCAACTCCCCCGCCGCTCCGGTGCGTCGCCGCCCCTCGCCTGAGCCGCCGCAGCCCCGGCCCGACCTCGCCAGCCTCCGGCGTGTCCTCCAGCAGCACCCGGACGCGGACACAGCACTGCCCTAGGTCGGACACAGCACTGGACACGTGTCCAGGACACGGTTCGGACACAGAAACCCCGGTTCCTCGGGTCCCCTTCAGGTACTCGTATCTTGCACCTCGGACCTCCGTTTTCGATTCTGTAAATTCCTACGCGAAGCCTGTATGACCCTCTCGGTGTCCGGACAAACTGTTCGCGGCACCGCGTCCTGTGGTGATCGCACACCGCGATCCAAAAACCGGAAAAACCAGACCCTGTTTCACCCCGGAACCGAGTACGCCCCGCCAAACGGGACGACTTGGTCGCGTGCGGTCTTCACAGATACGTGCGCATCGTCGATACGGACGTGTGAGATCTCGCGGAAGCTGATTCGGGTGTGCGTGCACACCGGAATCAACGCGTATCCGCAGACATCGCCCCGTATCCGCCTTTTCTGCAATTCACCCTAACTTCGTGCACACACGTCGGATCGAGACGAAACTTGTGCCATCGGACTCGTAGCGATACGCTGGTCCTGTGGGTCAAGTTTGGTTCGATTCTGAGAACGTTGACGAAATCGCGTGTCGTGGGCCCCACAGGTCCCGCTCGACGGGCGATTTTGTGATCGGCTCATCGGAATCCAAATCTGGAAGTTCCGTTGGGTTCGTATCAGCGTTCCTGACCTGTTGACACTAAGTTTGGTGAATTTGGAGACCGTTGACCTGGACACGTTTTTCGGTGCAAAGCGGGCCCACCGGCGGACCCCGTTTTGGCCCGAAACTGTCGTTTCTGCCCTTGTCTCCAAATTGGACCCAAGGACAGGCGTTTCTAGCTATTTGACGTCTTATGAGCGTGATGGTAATGTCTATTTCAGCTTTTGGACTCATCTCTGGAACTTCCCCTAGAACAATCAATCGGATCCAAACAACAGGCAAGTACCTGCACTTCAAGTTAATCTTTATATTGTGATAATTAATTTCCTGCTCTGCTAGTACCCTTGCTGATTTCACGTAGTGTTAGAATACTGTATTTCATGTCTTGAATACTAGATTTCATGTCTTGTTTTTCGTGTCGGGTGGGAGAATACTAGGAGGCATGTAGTTTACCCTTCCCCAGGTCCAGATACTAGCTGTTGGTACGCGACTGTACCATCAGCCTTATACTTGATTGTTCCAGACACTAGTCGTCTATGACGGCCTTATTAGCCTTATAAACCCCTACATGCCAACTATGTATTCTAAATACACAAGTTCACACACATAGTTCTAGTCTTGTTATATTTCTTGCTGACTATTGTAGCTTCATTTCCTGTCTCATTTATGTCTGTTTTTCTCATATTCCTGTTTACAGCATTAACTCTGAGATATTGATGTTCTTTTATGCAATTTCCTCAACAATGATACTCAATTTAATTGTCATAAATGTTTAGTTTAATCTTGTTGTGCACTGTGTACTTTGCTCCTTTCCTGACTGGATCCGTTGTTTTAGGCGATGATGAGAACTTTGCCCCTACCTATTATGGTCCCTATGAGGTAGCAGGTGACACATTCTGAGGAGCCGGTTCCTACTCAGGAGACTACCCCTGAGGAGTAGCAGCCAGTTAGCTAGTATTTTCTTTCAGCACAGCAATCGGGTTTGTCCCCGATTTATCTTCTGGATTCTGTATTAAACCATGGATTTGTATATCACAAATTGTCTTATGAAATCTTATCATTTCTATTTCCCTGTCATTTTCCTTGTCTATTTACTTTATTGTGGATGAGATAGATTCTAAATTACCTATGATTATGACCTAGACAGCGTACTACCGCCGACACTGCGGCGTAGGCTGGACGTGCCCACACACTCGTGCCCGAATATCCGGGTGCGGGTCGTGACACGAGCGCAGCCAGTGGCGTGGAGGGGGAAAGGGGACGAGCGGCGGCGGCGGACTGACCGCGGGGAGAGGAGGAGGGGGGTGAGAGGGAAGATGAAGAAGAAAATAAAGGAGGAACATTTTCGTCAAAAAATTTGGGTCAAAGTAGTTGACCGTCATGATTGGATGGATTCCATAAAAAATGAAAAAAATTATACATTATAAAAATAATATATAATATACTCTAAATATGAATAAATAAAGTAAAAAATAAGTCAAAATTTTTCTAAACAAAATTCTAATCAGTAGGATAAATTAGTAAATAGTTACCAAGCGACAACCCTTTCCAAAGGTCAAAACGTCAAAACCAATCCCTGACGCATAAGCTGCCCACTACCCCCGCCCATGTCCCAGTCCCCGTCCCCACTGACCCCCGGTCAACGAAAGTCCCCCGCCAACAACCCCCAAATGGGTCCCACCCGGCCCTATCGGAGTCAAACTCGCCGGCCCGAACCCGAACCCCCCTCGATCCCCGTTCCTTCACGTGAGTTGCGTGCTCCCCCTCATCGGGCCCACCTGATATTTCTAGAGAGACCACGTTTCATTTTTCCATTGGTCACGTCTACTTCCCACCAATAGTGCAAGAGAGCTTCATTCGTACGTCATAAAAAAGGAGGAGACCGCCACCAGCGTCAGGACCTATGCTCCCGAAATTCTCCTCTGCTACTCGAGGAGTGGAAAAAATAGGTTTAGGGTTTGGAAAAATTGAAAAATTGGAAGCTAGGAGTTCGATTTTTTGCTGCACGACTGTAAGTTCTCCTCTTCTTTTCTCGAATTGGAGTCGAGATTTCTCAATTGCGCTTGTCAATTTGGTTCGAGACCGTTGCTCGATCGAGAAAATTAGGGCTTTTTTGATGTTTTCGTGGCTAAAGCGGAGGGGAAACTCCAATTGGTTGAGAATTGTTGAAGAGATTGATCAGTTCGGTTCAAGAAAGCAGTTTGATCAAGAAAACTAGGATTTTCTTTTTATGAATTATGTGGAGAAGGAGTGATTTTTATGCAGCGTGAGCTTTGAGAATCAAGAAAAGGGGTTAGTTTTGGGTGTCTGGACAGTAAATATGAGTTGTTGTGAGAAGAGTAGAGATGGGAAGAAGGAGATTGAGGAGTTCAAGCGCTCGGGACAGAAGAAAGTAGCGGATGATTCTGTTCAATTGGGGAGACGGTCTATAGGAAAGAACGATACTGCTCAAGTTTCTCCGTACGAGATTGATGAGAAGGTGTTGATCGATCCGAGGTTACTGTTTATTGGGTCGAAGATTGGGGAGGGAGCTCATGGAAAAGTTTACGAGGGAAAGTAAGTTGTTGAATCTTGGTTATTTACAGTTAAATTATTTTATTGCACATATTTTGACCAATTAAGTGTTATATAGTGTGTTGCAGAATTTTGATCAAGTGTCTTTTCTTGTACAATTAATTTTTTAGCACATTTACATCATTTCTTGTACAATTTTTTTTTTTTAGCGCATTCACATCATTACACATAGTTGTGGTGTTCTGCGATCTCTGTATGCTAGTTTTCATGCAACAATCCTATTACCTAGAGTCGGACGAATCCATGAATTTTGGTTAGAGAGGGCTCACAACATGGTTACATTGTCAATTCCAACTATATATATTATATATACTTACTATTATAATGCGTCTTAGAAATGGCTCAAAAATGACCTGTATAAGCCGTATGTATATCATCACTATTAATTTAAAAAATTAAAAACTTTTTTAACTTCCGTCTATTGTCACGTATTTGAATTTTATTTTAAAAACCTAACTTTTTTCTTCTAATTAACTCAATATATAACGAATCATAAAATATATTCAATATTTAAATTATTTTTGAACTAACTAAATGATATTATCTAACTAAACAAATATCAAAAATTCTAAAAACATATTTATAAAAATCATAATTAAAATATATTAAAATCATATTTAAAATATTCTACCGTAATTTAAATTTCTATCTAATTTTTCAATAATATCATAATTTTTTTTTGTTATGTGCAACGCACGTGAAAGTGACTAGTATATATATATATATATATATATATATATACACACACACACACACACACACACACACACAATTAAAAATTGGCAAATGTTCACAGTTTTTGTTTTAAAAAATAAGAACCTAAAAGGAATAAATATTTTCAAATTGTTAAGTGTGTAAAGAGAACTTTATGTTTTTTCCAGGCTGTGTTAGAGAAGAAAGAAGATTTATAAACTACACCTATTGTGGGGGGATCCGCCACTGGGTTTCAACCCCACTCCCTTCCCTGTGGGTCCAGCCTATCTTTTCCCGGCATGCAATGTCTTTGCTTTGTTAATTCTTGATGTTGACGTTAGTGTGGCAGTGTCGTCCATTAGCCATTGACATCAAATTATCCATTGGCGGAGCAAATGACCCTTGTAGTTGATACATGCACTAGGTATTCAGTCACCACAATATTTTGTATCCTCTAATAAGTGCGAGTTACTTCAGAAAAATTGTGAACTTTTTAGGTCTCTGGTTGTCGATTCTGAAATACTAGGATAGTTGCTAGTTAACTGTTAATATAGCACATGTCAAGACCTGACATCAATTCTATACGTTGATGTCAAATTCCTAGCCAAGGTAGTTATGGGCACGAATGAACCATGCCATAAAACATAGGAAGCCAGTCGGCAAGTAGGTATCCAATCTATGTTATCCGGATTATCCACTTTAAGAAGAAGTACCTGTGTCGACCCGATAGGTCATAGGTATGGGTATGAGATCCGTATCAGATCCTCCATGATGACAATTGGGAGATTGGTAGTGAAGTAGATAGTTTATTTTTATATGGTAGACTGTTAGTAAAGTAGTAGGAGAGCTGAAGGGATGGTCTCTTATGCACTTATTCAACCAGTTCAGTAAAGTTTAGTAGTAGTTTATAATTACGGATTATCTTTTTATGAAATCTTGCACATTTAATTACATGACGTGTCTTTTAAAAAAATTATGTTCAAATATATTTATTTAATAGTAATATCTCGTACCCGTATCCAAAATTTGGATCATTTTTAGCCGAGTCCGTGCGTCCTTCAATTATGAGTTTGAGGAGTCCAATTCTTGGATATGTATACGTACCCGACACCCGTACATGAGTCCAGATAACATAGATACCAATCTTTGGTTATTTTGCAATCCAAATTCTCCGACTATAAATAGTCTAGATGAAGAGTAAGATGATATAATTCGCTATAGGGAAGTGCATTCATCTCTATGACACATTCATCTCTTTGATTCTTTTTTTACCTCTATGTATATATTATTAGGTATGGCGAGAAGATTGTAGCAATCAAAGTTCTCAACAGTGGTGATACTCCTGAAGATAAGGCAACACTTAAAGGGCGTTTCATTCGAGAAGTAAATATGATGTGCAGAGTTAAACATAAAAACCTTGTCAAGGTGCCTTCTTTTACTTAGTAATATGATCAAATACATGCATTGCATCTAATACCACATCACAATCAATTTTACTAGGTCCCTTAAAATCTACTTAAATAACACATTGCCATTTGTGCTTGAATTAGACAACTATTCTTTATTTCTATTCGTTGCTCCAGATCACTTCTTTATTACTTGCCCTTCATTCTTGCAGTTCATTGGTGCTTGCAAGGATCCTATCATGGTGATTGCCACAGAGCTGCTATCAGGGATGTCACTAAAAAATTATTTAAACAACATTCGACCAAAAACACTTGATCTTCGTACAACAATCAGTTTTGCACTTGATATTGCTCGTGCCATGGATTGTCTACATGCTAATGGGATAATACACCGAGACCTGAAACCTGGTATTGATCAGCACATGCATAATGATTATGATGTAGTTTATATGTTAAGATTTCCTCCCCTCCTAATTTTCATTTGAAGATGCAAAAACATGTTTTGCCAACATTAACCCTCCATTTTGACAATGGTCTTATCCTTGCTGCGTTGACCATATGCTCATCAAGAGTTGCCTAACTAGAACCGCAACTTACTTATGCTCGTGGTAGAATGCTGTATAACTATGCTATTGCCTTATCTTTACATATGAAGATTGAAGAGAGACAAGATTCTAATCCCTTTATAAAACTTTTTCCTTGTATAACTCGAACTCGTATTAGATTTTAACACACTATATGAACACAATAACATCCAAAATAAATCAAATTAAATGCATGAAACCCACGGTTCTTGAAGTGACCTTCGATACGAACATTGAACCATTCTGACCTATATTTTTGATTTTTTAATCTGAAAAATTAGATTTTCTCAATAGTTCTCCCAGTATCATAAAGTTACTAAGAGATCAAGATGGATGTTCAAAGGTATTTATCGAATGGAGAATGTTGGGAATGTGCAATGGTAAAATCGTAAAAGTCTCATGGCCTTGACAGGTTATCCTTGAATCATGCACCAGAGATCTTTTGTCATATTGACAGCCTGTTACATAATTTTGCAACCTTCCCTTTGGGCTCTCCCAATTCAGAGTTTTGCTTCATCACAAGTGCATTGTGATGAGGAAAGGCTATGATGCGTCTGCTGCTGCCGCCAAATTTCAGAGTATTTAGCCTTACATTTGATGTCAGGGTTCTTTCTTCTAGTTGGAGTAGTGCTTACATGGGTTTGATAATAAGTTAGATACTCCACAACCACAAGTTTAGGTGATTATAGTGTGTTCTCGTACTTGGTGGTGTCTATTGTTGGCTCTTCACTATGATGCTGGTTAATAGATCCTTTTCTATTATGGTAGGTTAAATAGGTCAAGGATAATTATGTTCCTTTGTGGTTTATTACAAAAACATAACTTCCTACTGATTCAGTACCCCTTGGTTCAGATGGCATTTAACACTTGGTAATACAATCTCTTGTTTATGAAGTGGCAGGGAGCAAATAATCTTGGTTAGGGGGCTGTTACTTACAGCTGAGGGTTTCTTTTTTTTAATAAATGTCCTTGGTTGGGTTACAAACATACACGAGACGTCATTAAATTTGTATGTTGTGTTCCCATCCACTGCAATTTTCAATTGATATATGGGAGTGGATCATGGACTTCTTACATAGTGCTTTTCTCGACTAGAAATCTCAAATTAGTAGTGTATTTGGCAGGCTCTGTGCAATTTTCGATTGATATGTGGGAGTGGATCATGGACTTCTTACATATTGCTTTTCTCGACTAGAAGTCTCAAATTAGTAGTGTATTTGGTTGGAAGGCTTTGATTACGTGCAAACGACATGCTATTGTTTGAAATTAAATTTGATCATGGTGGTCTATTTGCATATCTTGTCATAACTCTCACGAGTTACTAGTTTTAAAAAGTCATTTGTGAGAGATCATATGGTCATGAGTTACTAGTTTAAGGGTCTGCTTGGATTGAGGGGGAGAAAAATAAGTAAAGTGAAGGAGAGTTAAGTGAGGGAAAGTAGAGTCAATACATATAACCTTGCTTTGATTGGAAGGAGAGTTAAGTGGAGTGTCTATTAACTCTTGCTTGGATTGGAGGTTTTGAGTGAGAGAATGATTAATAAAGATACAGTAGTTACCAAAATGCCCTTATTACATATGTCATCAAATTAAATTTGATTGAAATTTAATTAGAATTTGTCAAAATATCTATACAAATGAGGAAGCTACGAAGCAGCATGTTGAAAGCAAGAAAAATGAAAAAAAATTATGATATTTTATAGGACAAATAAGGGATATTTATGACTTTTTAAACAAAACCTTTCAATCCCACTCGTTAACCCTCCAATTTGGGGGTTGAAAAAATAGACAAAAGATGGTTGAACAAACCCTTACTTAATCCTCTATAACCCTCCTCCTAAACCCCCCACCCTCAAACCATGCATGATTTTTATTCTCTCACTTAACTTCCCCTCTTAAATCTCAATCCAAGCGGACCCTAAAAGCCATTTGCTAGAAGTTAAGTGGTCATGAGTTAGGAATGTGTTATGGCATGAATTAGGAACTCGAATTATCTTTGCATTCATGTTGGCGTTTATGAACATGCCATGTGAAAGTATGAATTTGAGTGAAATAAAATTTTAGTTAGTCATCTTCCAATTATATTTTGTGAGTACCTTTTGAGAGCCGATCAACTCTAACAAAGTGGTATCAGAGTTCTGGGTAAGAAGAAAAGGTGGAAAAATTTGGCTGAAGGCGAATTGTGGGACGCCGCCAACAAAGGTGTCACAGAGTCGGTAGACAAAGACTCCTTGAATCAAATGCGAAAGGACACTTTGGAGAAGGAGCAAAAGAAGGATCAACAAGCTATTTCAATCATCCATCAAAATGCCTCGATTACGCCATGTTCTTGAAGGTGACTAACGCATCTATTTCCAAGGAGGCATGAGAGATTTTGAGGAGGAAGAGGGGATTGGCTGCGGGTCTCGTCGAGGGAAAAGGGTGGTGGCGGAGCGGGGCTGGGCTTGGGGCTGACGGTGGAGGGTCGAGGAGGAGGGGGTTAGGGCTCAGGCGGCCAGGCAGAGGCGTGGGAGGAAGAGGGGATTAGGGTTTCGGCGGATACGGGCGGTCGAGGGGGTTTTATAGGCCGCCGGAACAGTAAATCGTTTAGGATTAGGTTTAGGTTTCCGGCCGGGTTAACGGGTCCGGGTCGGGTTCAATTCGGATCCGACCCGACCCGTTAAGAGCTGGGTTTGGTTCGGTTTAACTGCGGTTCGGGTCGGGTTGGTTTGGTTTATTTAGAAATAAACCGGGTTTAATTCAGGGTTTATTTTGGTTTATTACAACTTAGTTTCTAGGTCTTTAAAAATGTTTCCGGGGTCCAATAAATTCTCGAAAAATTACCCTATGTCTAGTTTTTCATTTTACACCAGAAAATATTATTCTCATAATATTTTAATATTAATCAACATCATTTAAAAATCATTTAAATTCAAAATACCTTAGTTTAAATCCCCGAAAATTACAGAAAATTGTGAAAAATTCAAATAAGAAATTCCTGAAAAATCAGGGGGTTTACAGAACCTGCATCTTGTACAATTTATTTGTCCAATTGGTGTCCTACTAAAATTGTTAAAGATGTAACACAATTAGAAGCATGGAGCAAAATGAAGCCAAGCATCTCTTATGTGTGAGTTTTTGGGAGGTGGTATGCTCAGGTACCCGATCAAGAAAGTTCCAAGCTTAATGGCCGTCGCGAGAAATATGTCTTTATTAGCTACAATACCTCTTCAGAAGGCCACAAACTCTACAACCCGAAGGAGCGGAAAGATGATTGTCAGTCGAAATGTCGAATTTGATGAAGATGCTACATGGGATCGCGATGCTTAAGAAAGCAATTTTATGACTTCTTTCCATAAATTGACAATGAAGACCAAGAAGGTCAAACTCCCAATAACTTAGCTTCATCTCCAATTGCAGAAAAATCTCCTTCCGAAGGAAGTTCAAGTGCCACAAAGAATGAGAAGCCTCCAAGAAATTTATGATGTAATCGAGGTTATATATAATGCCATTTTGTTTTGTCTTCTTGCAGAAAGTGAAAGCTTTTAAGTTTTGAAGACACGAGAAAAGATGAAAGCAACCATTGGGAGAGATGAAATCTAGGTCTCTCTTTAGGAGCAAAGCAGCCATTTGGAGAGGGGAAATCTATTATCTTGGAGACCGTTATCATTCCTAAATAGGATAGTGGCCAAGTTTTTTTGAGCTTTTCTTTAGCTTATTTCCCTAGAGCTAAGAAATTTACCAGACTTCTTTTTACCATCAACACCTTCAAAACTATCACTATTGATTTGATGTATGAATTTAATGATTTTTATCTTGAGATATGGAGGTTAGTAATTGCTCGTAGCAGCTTGAAATTTCCTTGGTCCATTTGTTTGCAGATATGAATGACAAGGAAAAAAAAGCTTTATCCCAATTTGTAAACAAATTTGAAACTATTTATTTTAACTTTTTTGCCAACATTTTTTGTTACAAACTTACATATTGTATATTTGGTGACCTTTTTTTTGCTGATGGTATTCTACTTTTCCGGTAAACATTATCATGTGAAGTGCTTGGGATTGTCATTCCTTTTCCTTTTCACTCTTTGGCATAACGTCATGGCGATGAATGCAATTCCCTAAAGAAAATTGTATCGTTTGTCCTCTTTGTCAAGACTTTTTATAGTCTAGGGGAACTTGAAGGAGCTACTTGGTTTCCTACCTATCCGTCAATTAGCCGTCTAGGTTTTATGGCATAGCCCTCCCATGCATATAGCTACCTTAGCTGGAATTTGGCACCAGCCCAAATGGTTGAGTCAAGTTGACAGCCAATCATAAAAACTGTCAAATTTTTATGGAGCTTTCTTATGCACCATACTCAATCCCATTCTAGTGGGTGAAGGCTTGGATGCTGATGATTATTATCTTATGATGTGCACTTCTGTCAAGACATGCTTGTTTACTAAGAATTATTCATGCTTGCAGATAATCTATTACTTACCGCAAATCAGAAGAACATCAAGCTTATTGATTTTGGTCTTGCAAGAGAAGAAACTGTGACTGAGATGATGACTGCTGAGACTGGTACCTACCGTTGGATGGCTCCTGAGGTATGTATATACTTTATATTTTTATCATCTCTCGTAGTTATTTGTCATAATATAGGTAATGTTCTCAACTGATATCTAGTAACTATGTCCATTTGAATATTGCAGACAATTTATAGAAATTACTACATGCTCAATGTAGTTAAATTTATGATTAGCAAGCTGTGTTGTAGTTGTTAAAGTTAAATGCCATGGCCATGGTTACGTTTGATTTTGAATCTTTGAATAAGTAAGCTTTTAGTATGATATGAGCATGTTTGTGTTGTTAAATTGACTTAGCAAATCATTTGATTAAATTTGTGCCGCTAGTTTGATCATTGGAGTCAATCAGTTGATTGTTGTGAATCCTTGCATTTACAACCATATCTTTCTGGATGGATTTTCCTGCTTTTTCCTACAATGATCTTTGAATATAAAGAATGTTGGTCTATTACATTCCTCCTTCAATTGAGATTTCTATAGTTGGTTGTTTCTCCGACCAGCAATAACATGGCAGTAAAAGTTGCAAATGGGGCTATTTCTGTTGACATTTATCTGTGAAGAGTTGGTTTCAGTTGATCACTTCAATTGGAGAAGCAAAATTTTGCCTAGCAAAATGGAGAGGCAAAGATCAGTGTGAAATCAGCGGGCATCAATGTTCCTTTTATTATTATTATTGATGTTTGTCGTCATCAGCAAGTTATGGTGCTTTTGTGGAATGTGGAGTAGCAAACGAAGTTCATGTGTGTCTACAAACCCGTCCATATAGATCAGTTTGGGGTGGTCATGGTGTTGGTAGTTTGGTATTTGGAGAGTTTTTTTTTGTAGTTTGGGCTTTTTTGAGCTTCATGTAAAAGTTATTTCTTTTAGTAGTTTGATGGAGTATTTGGAGACATTGATGTTGAGTTCTTTGGTTTTTGTTAAGAGTTTATGTAGGAAGCTTGGCTGCATGTAGCTCATAAACCAGTTTCAAGGGAGTATTAGAAATTATGAAGTCCATAGGCTAAAAACCAGTCACCGAGTTTATCAGCTGGATGGACAGTCTGTCCTGTACAGGGTGAACACTTGGCCAGCTGAAACCATTTGACTGGTTCGGAGGAATTAAGTTAAGCGAGTTTGGTTATAACTTATGACAAGAAGTGTCTAACACAGTTATATTAGATTAATGAAAGTCTTTTTCCCCAGGTGTTACTCTTCTGTTCATTAGTTAAACTGTAGTTACTTGACAATATTGATAAAGTTATTCTTATTTCTAAGAGCCTACAATCTATATTTTGTACATCTTCTTACTGTAATATGAGTAAATGCTTCTGTAGCCTTCAGCATCACATAACTTGTTATCCTTGTTATATTGTTTTGAGAAATATTCGGTAGCTGCCCACCACCATCCTTACCCCTCCTAAGGGGAGATTCTCAACCATCCCTATATACCCATTGGCTTTTTCTCCTTGAACACATGCACGTCTGGCATGCTTTCCTCGGTATAAAAATTTCAAATAATTTTTATTTAGCCTATCTGTTATTCCTTTCACTTCCATTTTTCTCAAATATGTATTCTGCTGTTTGTTAATTTACTGCAAGAGCTTATTAGGAATCGAAATGCTGCCTTGCAGTTGTACAGTACGGTAACACTTCGTCGTGGTGAGAAGAAACATTACACAAATAAGGTTGATGTTTACAGCTTTGGCATTGTATTGTGGGAGCTGTTGACCAACCGCATGCCATTTGAGGGCATGTCCAATATGCAGGCTGCATATGCTGCTGCTTTTAAGGTGAAAATCAGCTACAACTTACAGTCTATGACACCTTCCTTACTGTTGCTATTTTGGAGTACAAAATGAAGTACTAACATTTACTAGCTACTGATTGGGGAATTATGTTGTCTTGATGATAAATAAACAATTATAACTTGGCTTTTTAGACTAAATAATTTGATCTTTCTTGGGTTACGCCTATATTACCTTGTTTCTTGTGTCTTTTCTTGTCTTCCATTTGAAGTAGCTGTTCTACATTCATTATGTCCGAAGAAATTTATTGCTGCCATGCCGGATTATTGTTTTTATATTTGCATCTACTGACTATTTATTTATATGAAAATTATGTTGTGTTTTGGCCAGTTCATTCATATATTCTTGTTAGTTATAGGTCTAAGTGTGTGATTGTCCATATTATATTTCTCAATGGATTAGTACAATAGCTCACAGTTTAGTCATGAGCGCCACTAGCAATCCAAGAACTAACCAGACAAACTAATAGGTCAGAGTCGAGTAGCATCATATACAGACAGGAGGGGGTATAGGACCAATACAGAGGCTAATCATCGTTAACGTTAATTTGGTCTTTTGGTAATATATATGATTTTGAAGACGATCTAGATTAAGTAATCTTGTAGCATGGTCCTTTTTTCCTATAAAATGCTAGTTAAGTAATATACGGAACTTGATGTGACAATCAAAATGGTGCATCTCTCTAACAATCCTAATTTTATTTGACGTTATAATTAAGCAGCGAGTGATAGCCAAGTCACTGACTGGTGATTTCAAGAGGGGGGAATAAAGTAAATGACGTATAATCTGATCTGTGAGGGGATGTGTAAACGAGCATAATGCACTAAAGAATCTCTCGGTGTAACATTTTTTTACTCTTCTTGGCAAGAAGACCCTTAATGTGAAACATACCTTGGTCATTGCTTAATGCAAAACAAAATCACCTAATTGGTGACAAGGCTGTGAAACACCTGCATGATGCACAATAGAATCACTTAATGAGACATTGTTTCATTTTACTTCTTCCCCATATCATTTGCAAAGAAGACCATAATGTGGAAGATACCTTGGACAATATGAAAGTATATATGAAGGTGCGAAAACAACTCAGTGAGTGAAACTTAAAACATGTTCCATTGCAGAGGTAATCAAGATAATTCACAATTAATTAGTTGTTTTTTCATCAGTTTAATTATTGCCTCCCAGTTTGGGATCAGCCCTCTGCGTTTGATACAAATGAACATGCTATGTAATCAATGATGGTTTGCCACCTACTTCGAAGTAGTAAGAAATTGTGCGAGGATATAGACAACCAAGTTGTTACATTGCCTCACAAACTGTTGTACTATGTGGTCTTGACTCTTAGCATGCCTGCGGTTTTCATGAAACTAGGACCTCATAATGAGTGTTTATGTTTAGGAATACTTAAATAGAAGAAATGTGACAAACACATATGCCAAAAGTGCCATAACCATTTTAAACACATGTTAAACAGTCACAATTTGAAACATGGGATGGATAATACTTCAATAGCTCTAAACATGGGTAGTTGTTGCGACCATGTCTAATGTCAATCCTTTATGAGCTTATTGGTGTCAGATACCTACTTAGGGGTGGGGATCCACAAAATAACCTCAAGCAACAACAAGACCTACATTCATATTTCTTTTAATACAAAGAAAATGATCACATTACATCGCAGCCTCCTGGACTTGAAGCATATTTTACGAAGATAATGGATCTTAAACAAATGTATGGCACTGAAATTTTGAGGAAATTCGGAAAATGCAATATGCAACAGATTTGTAGAGCTATTTATCGGTGTCAGGTAGAGCTATTTATCGGTGTCAGGTCTACAAAACAACCTCAAGCAACAAGAAGACCTACATTCATATATCTTTTAATACAAAGAAGAAGATCACATTACATTGCAGCCTCCTGGACTTGAAGCATATTTTACGAAGATGGATCTTAAACAAATGTATGGCACTGAAAATTTTGAGGAAATTCGGAAAATGTAGCATTGCAACAGATTTGTAGAGCTATTTATTAAAATGAAACAAGCAAGACTTGCCAATCATAAAATTATAAACATATAATTGATCCAACTCTGATTCTTCTAAGAACAAGGTAATGTTACAAAGGAAAACAAGAAACGGAACAGCATGATTATTAAAGATTTAAAGTTCAGAAAAACTGGAAAACCCATATGTACTTTTTTGGTTAAATAAATAAATAAAAACTCTGGCCAAGCAATTTTTACAATGCCCCTCATCAAATGCCTTCAACTCTACATAAAGAGTATATCATCCATCCATGCATACATATATAAATGCATATAAATTAATATAGATATCAATATATTTAAGAGTCAGAGCTAAGTGCAACCTTACAAGATAATTGAAGTTCTAGCTATGAGCGCCTAAATTGATTCTTTGGTTGCTAGGACTCAATTACTTCTGATTAGTTTCTTGATGCATCTTTGAGATTGTGATGTCGTACAAGGATCATGTTCGTCTTTTATTAGCAATGTGTTGAGTATAAGGGATGCTCAATTTGTCAAATTCGAGTTTACTATTGAAAAGCCAAGATACCATTCATTTGTTAGATTGTGAGACAAAGCAGGCCTTCCTACTTGCTTCCTATCTGATGGCTGAAAGATATTGCCATCTATTGTAAAAGCATATTGGGGAGAATTTCTACTTAAGAGACTATAAAGTTCTTTTTTGGGGGTTATTTATCTGTATGTGTATCCAGGAAGAGGGTGTCCTAGGTAGTCTTGAATTATTCATATTTTAAAGCATTTTAGTTATCATTCATCCTTTTTTGTTGCCTACTAATGCTTACCTTGATAACATCTGCAACATAAGTGATTTTAGCAGGTTGTTGATTATATATATATATATATATATATGGGAGCGGATCCAATGGTTGGGGGGGGCTACGGGAGCAGGTCTTTTGATCCGCTCCCTATATATATATATATATATATATATACACGATGAACAATACAAATAAAGCTCTGTATCGTTTGTTTTTGATCTTCATACCTTTCTCTGCTGAGCAGGAAGGCTTGCTTTTGATTTGATCATAGTGGCTAGTATTTACTGTTGGATATTGATGTCTGACTTAATTTGTTGTTTTTCTTGGCGCAATCCCACAGCAAGAAAGGCCTCCTCTTCCGGAAGACACAGCGCCAGAGCTTGTGTTTGTTGTACAGTCCTGCTGGGTTGAGGACCCGAATTCCCGGCCAAGTTTCAGCCAGATTATACGCATGCTCAATGCCTTCTGTTCACACTCCCTCCGCCCTCTCCGGAACTCTCTCCGGAACCTTCTCCTGAAACCGAGGCTGTTTCGACTGTTGTGGCGAGCAGCGGGGGCCCTGACACTTCGCCCTCATCTTCACGCAAACGACACAAGCTTTCTTTTATCCGTCAGCTCTTCGTACCAAAGAAAACAGGCAATAATAAGAGTCGAGAATAGTGCAGGTTTTAGGAAGGTTCCCTCACCCGAGAATGGAGAGGTGATATAGATGTGTATACACTAAATTAAGCTCGTTAGAAATGACTCTAAAGAGGGATAATCATAAAAGAAACATGAAATATAAATTAAGAGAAATTGTAACCTGGTCTCATCCGTCATATCCTTTTTTCAGCTTTCCTGCCCGGCTATGGTATAGTGCAGCTGTAGTCCACACAATGTAGTTTTCTTGTTTTGTTCCAAGGAGAGGGAAAGGGAAGTGAGGAGAAGCTGCTTTCTCTTGTTTGGTTGATGAAAGAGACTATAAGTGAAACGAATACTAAAAGAGAATTATCTTTTCTGCCAAGTCGGCTACCTTGCTTCTTTTCTATCCTTTTATTCTCGACTACCTTGCCACTTTTCCGGACGGCAGTGTAAAAGTAGCAGCAGTCAAAAGCAGAAGCGCAGCAGCAGTCCCTCTTCCCCACGTTCTGATTCTCGTCTACTTCTCTATTTTAAGCGTAATTAAAATGATTGCAACTACATCTAATACGCTATCAATAGGCTTTTGATCCACAAATATGTTTCGAGTGATTTTACAAACATAAAAAATTGAACATGTTATCAACCTATGTATAAATAGAGAACTAGTCTGATTTATGTGATAATTTGATTCAGTTTTCTACAAAATTTAAGATTTGCATGATAGTTTATGATCTCTTGCTTTATATAATCATTAATTTTGACAACCTAGGAATTATCTGTTGATTAGCAAAGAGTTAAGTGAAACTTGTTTTAATTTAATTTAATTGCTAATTTTTAAACCTCGTATTCATTTTGCATCTATTTTGGCATCGTAGCATGGTTTAGGTTTGCATTAGATTCTTTCAATTTATGCATTAAAAACATATAGTATATTTTAGGACCTATATCAAATTACATGAGCATTCGTAGTGGTAGACAATACAATCCCACTCTTGATATGCCGCTGGCCCCTAAATAAAAAAAATGTTATAAGATATTATAAACCCCTAATTAACATGGAAAAAGATGTCAATGCGCTAAGAACACATAATGAAGATACTAGTGACGAAATTGAAAGACTCGAACGTGAATGTCGTAGCCAACTTGGATGAGGGTTTGTACATATACTTGTTTGTCAAAATGAAGAATGAAATGAATGAAATATTTTTTTAGGTATTTAAAAATAGTTCTGAGGTCCAGAAAAATCCAGAAAAATTACCCTAAGTCCAATTTTTCATTTTACACCCAAAAATGTTATTTTCATGATATTTTAATATTATTTATTGCCAACTAAAAATTATTTATTAATTAAAAACCTTGATTTAATTACAGAAAATTTCCAGAAAATTCCAGAAAATTGCGAAAAAAATCCAATTTGAAATTCTTGCAAAATCTGGGGGTTTACAACCTACCCAACTTATAAAAATTTCGTCCTCGAAATTTAAATTAAGCCATAGTCTGATAATCCTTCATGTACATAAGGCAAATCAATCGAAATCTCCTTGCGATGGTTAATTCCTGATCATGTCCACTGCAATCACTTCAAGGTTAAGACGACTACTATTCCAAGCAAGATTCAACCTAGGGTTATTACTTCTTACTTCCTCAATTTACCTACAGGTGAAGTTTAATTGAAGTCCATATAACATCTTCAAGGATTGCACATGCTTATGACCTTGCCTCACTAACTATCATAAATTTCCTCTAGAAGTGATTCGAGTCCAACAGTATTTCCATTCACAATTGTATGCTTTAAATTTTTAAATTTCATTCACATCCTCGATATTCCAACTAGGTAGTCCAACCATCGAACTTTAATTCAATCACCAAATTGAAAAATAATTTAAATGTGGTTCACCAATGTTCAAGTCTGAATCATATTATCCTTGACGATTTTACCCTCATTATTTCAAGATTTAAATCATGTACTTGAGATATAACTATTGATATCAATTCATTAATCATCTTAGTTACTCCTCTAAATTTTCAAAAATGAGAATGGCTTGAACCTCTTCCAATCTAATCTTCTCGGTCACAATTTTAAAGAATTTATCTTGAGTTGACAATTGCACTGCTACCCAACTTAGAATTTACCCATTTATCACAAAAGACTATATACCCTAAGAAAATATTCCTTAATATGGTTGCTCATGTCATTCAATCCTCGAAACTTCAATGCCGATCATGTCACATATGTTATGTCCTCAATTACGAAAGGTTAATCCTCAAGTATGTGATCGGCCTATGTGACATATCTTGTACTATCTATGTACTAACTTATACCAGGCACGAGTTTTCGTCTTTCCGAAATAAGGGAAGACGAGGATCATTAATACAGAGTTCAAGGGTGGGGTGATAGAATAGAAATGTCGGGGTCAAGACGTTTTTAAAGAATCCAAGTGGGAATTGTCAAGCGATTGTGGATTGAATCCTATCTTGGTAATTCCTATTCACATGCTCGTATTGATACAGTTATACTCAGACATGTCTAGGGCAGGTATACTAGTCAACCGTATATCTCAATCCACGTAAAGTAGTGCGAAGAGCGAATCAAGTGCACTATGGTTGATCAGACCGTAATACACTGATTCTGAAATGTATCATTGTGGGCCTCCCCAATAATACACTTGTCATGAACAAGCTTGATAAAGAGTAAGCTTGCAAAACTAGGCTATAGAATAGCAGCATAAGTCGAGTACATCAAAATTTAGTGCGCTAGATGATGATGAAAAAAGAAGGTACAAATTATTTAAGTTCACAAAACAACCTACAATAAGCACAATAGCAAAAGATTCTACAAACTCTACAGTTATCAGTTATAAAAGCATAGCAGGTTATTTAGCAAGTTCAAAATTACTAGGTTGGGGCTGAGGTCACGAACCAATAGGCGCGAGCTAAACAATAATAGAAAGGCAGCTAAAAGAAATCACTTACGCGCATTAGCTGCTCCAAGAGTCTGCGCGTTCTCCACGGTTATGCTGTTAGAGCATCTCGTGGTGATCTTGTAGGAACCTTGTCGCTTGCTGGTAGATCCTTTACTCTGCATCAAAAATAAACGATAAAGGCGCACAGGAATCAAGGCAGGATGCAAGTCAATAAAATGATTTGAAGTCGATATGAATATCAAGAACGATTCAATCAAGTGGATGAGCTTTTCCTAAAATCCTCAATCTTATTGCAGGCCTGTTCGGTCCCTAAGTTGAAACCGAACAACTTAGTCGTTTGACCTGCATGGGCCACCAAAAAAACGTGTCACGACCCGCACCCGGATATTCGGGCACGAGTGCGTGGGCACGTCCAGCCTACGCCGCAGAATCGGCGGTAGTACGCTGTCTAGGGCATGACCACAAGTAATAAATCTAGCTCATTCACAACAATTAAATAGGCAAGGAAAATAACAGGAAAAGAATGCTAAGATTTTATAACCAGAATGTGATAATCAGATCCAGAGTTTATTACAGAACCAAAGATTTATATCGGGGACAAACCCGATTACTAAGAGGAAAGGAAAATAAACAACTAATGTTAACTACTCTGCAGGAGTAGTCTCCTGGGTGGGAACCGGCTCCGCAACTGTACCACCTGCTGGCTCATAGGGTCCATAATAGGTAGGGGCAAGGTTCTCATCATTGCCTAAACAACGGATCCAGTCAGGAAAGGAGCAAAGTACACAGTGCACAACAAAATTAAACTAAATAATTATGACAATTAAATTGAGTATCATATGGAGAAAATTGCATAAAGGAACATCAATATCTCAGAGTTAATACTGTAAACCGGAATATGAGAAAAGCAGGAAATAAATGAAACAGGAATGAAGCTACAACAATCAACAAGAAATATAACAAGACTAGAAACTATGTGTGTGAACTTGTGTATTTAGAATACATAGTTGGCATGTAGGGGCTTATAAGGCTAATCTGGCCGTCCTAGGCGGCTATCATACAATACCATCGATATCCGGCCAACAGTTATTGCACAATCGGGGGAAAGGGTAAACTACATGCCTCCTAGTATTCTCCCACCCGACACGAAAACAAGACCATGAAATCCCGTAATCAAGACATGAAATCCAGCTTCTAACACTACGTGTAAACATCCAATGGTACTAGTGAAGCAGGGAATGATTATCACAATATAAAGATTAACTTGAAGTGCAGGTACTTGCCTGTTGTTTGGATCCGATTAATTGTTCTAGGGGAAGTTTCCAGAGATGAGTCCAAAAGCTGAAATAAACATTACCATCACGCTCAGAAGATATCCAATAGCTAGAAACGCCTGTCCTTGGGTCCAATTTGGAGACAAGGGCAAAACGGCAGTTTCGGGCCAAAACGGGATCCGCCGGTGGGCCCGCTTTGCACCGAAAAACGTGTCCAGGTCAACGGTCTCCAAATTCACCAAACTTAGTGTCAACAGGTCAGGAACGCTGATACGAACCCAACGGAACTTCCAGATTTGGATTCCGATGAGCCGATCACGAAATCGCCCGTCGAGCGGGGCCTGTGGGGCCCACGACACGCGATTTCGTCAACGTTCTCAGAATCGAACCAAACTTGACCCACAGGACCAGCGTATCGCTACGAGTCCGATGGCGCAAGTTTCGTCTCGATCCGACGAGTGTACAAGAAGTTAGGGTGAATTACAGAAATTGCGGATACGGGGCGATGTCCGCGGATACACGTTGATTCCGGTGTGCACGCACACCCGAATCAGCTTCCGCGAAATCTCACACGTCCGTATCGACGCTGCGCACGTATCTGTGAAGACCGCGCGCGACCAAGTCGTCCCGTTTGGCGGGGCGGACTCAGTTCCGGGGTGAAACAGGGTCTGGTTTTTCCTGTTTTTGGATCGCGGTGTACGATCACCACAGGACGCGATGCCCCGAACAGTTTGTCCGGACACCGAGAGGGTTATACAGGCTTCCCAACGCAATTTGCGGAATCGAAAAAGGAGCTACGAGGCGAAAGTTACGCGTACCTGAAGGGGACCCGAAAAACCGGGGAAAACCGTGTCCGACACGACACAGGACACGTGTCCTGTGTCGGACACGGGGGGGAGAATTAGGAATTAGGGTTAGGGTTCAGGGACTCTGGACGGCGGAGGGGCGGCGGTCCGGCCGGAGGAGGGCGGCGCCGCTGCGGGGGGAGGCCGGCCGGGGGCTGGGCGGCGCCGGCGAGGGCAGCACGGCGCGGAGCGGCGTCGGCGTTGAGCTGCGGGGTCGTCGGCTCGAGCACGGGTCTCCGGCGGCTGAGCTGAGGTCAGGGGCTGGAGGCGGGGGATTGGCCGGCGGAGGAGGGCCGTACGGTGGCGGCGGTGGTCGTGGCGGCGTCTGCGAGGCGGGAGGCGGTGGAGGGACGTCGGAGAAGAGGGTGGCGGAGGAGCTCGGGTTAGGGTTTAAATAGGGTGGGGCGGCCGGTGGAGCGGCGTGGAAGGCGGAGGAGGTGGGTGGTCGTGGCGTCGTGGGCGAGGTCGCCGGAGGACGTGGCGGGCGGAGCGGAGCCGGACGCGGCGGCTCCGCCGGAGAACCCGGTCGCAGGGGGAGAGGGTCGCAGCGGGTCGGGCGGGTGGCTCGCGGGTCGGGTCTGACCCGACCCGACCCGGCAAGAACGGGCGGATGGGCTGGGCTGGGCTTCGGCCCACTGGGCCGGGCCGGCCCAGAAGAAATAAAATTAAAATTAAAAATAATATAAATAATAAATATAATATTAATAATAAAACAGTTAATTTAATTAATTAATTAGAAATTTGTTTTTAGGTATTTAAAAATAGTTCTGAGGTCCAGAAAAATCCAGAAAAATTACCCTAAGTCCAATTTTTCATTTTACACCCAAAAATGTTATTTTCATGATATTTTAATATTATTTATTGCCAACTAAAAATCATTTATTAATTAAAAACCTTGATTTAATTACAGAAAATTCCCAGAAAATTCCAGAAAATTGCGAAAAAAACCCAATTTGAAATTCTTGCAAAATCTGGGGGTTTACAACCTACCCAACTTATAAAAATTTCGTCCTCGAAATTTAAATTAAGCCATAGTCTGATAATCCTTCATGTACATAAGGCAAATCAATCGAAATCTCCTTGCGATGGTTAATTCCTGATCATGTCCACTGCAATCACTTCAAGGTTAAGACGACTACTATTCCAAGCAAGATTCAACCTAGGGTTATTACTTCTTACTTCCTCAATTTACCTACAGGTGAAGTTTAATTGAAGTCCATATAACATCTTCAAGGATTGCACATGCTTATGACCTTGCCTCACTAACTATCATAAATTTCCTCTAGAAGTGATTCGAGTCCAACAGTATTTCCATTCACAATTGTATGCTTTAAATTTTTAAATTTCATTCACATCCTCGATATTCCAACTAGGTAGTCCAACCATCGAACTTTAATTCAATCACCAAATTGAAAAATAATTTAAATGTGGTTCACCAATGTTCAAGTCTGAATCATATTATCCTTGACGATTTTACCCTCATTATTTCAAGATTTAAATCATGTACTTGAGATATAACTATTGATATCAATTCATTAATCATCTTAGTTACTCCTCTAAATTTTCAAAAATGAGAATGGCTTGAACCTCTTCCAATCTAATCTTCTCGGTCACAATTTTAAAGAATTTATCTTGAGTTGACAATTGCACTGCTACCCAACTTAGAATTTACCCATTTATCACAAAAGACTATATACCCTAAGAAAATATTCCTTAATATGGTTGCTCATGTCATTCAATCCTCGAAACTTCAATGCCGATCATGTCACATATGTTATGTCCTCAATTACGAAAGGTTAATCCTCAAGTATGTGATCGGCCTATGTGACATATCTTGTACTATCTATGTACTAACTTATACCAGGCACGAGTTTTCGTCTTTCCGAAATAAGGGAAGACGAGGATCATTAATACAGAGTTCAAGGGTGGGGTGATAGAATAGAAATGTCGGGGTCAAGACGTTTTTAAAGAATCCAAGTGGGAATTGTCAAGCGATTGTGGATTGAATCCTATCTTGGTAATTCCTATTCACATGCTCGTATTGATACAGTTATACTCAGACATGTCTAGGGCAGGTATACTAGTCAACCGTATATCTCAATCCACGTAAAGTAGTGCGAAGAGCGAATCAAGTGCACTATGGTTGATCAGACCGTAATACACTGATTCTGAAATGTATCATTGTGGGCCTCCCCAATAATACACTTGTCATGAACAAGCTTGATAAAGAGTAAGCTTGCAAAACTAGGCTATAGAATAGCAGCATAAGTCGAGTACATCAAAATTTAGTGCGCTAGATGATGATGAAAAAAGAAGGTACAAATTATTTAAGTTCACAAAACAACCTACAATAAGCACAATAGCAAAAGATTCTACAAACTCTACAGTTATCAGTTATAAAAGCATAGCAGGTTATTTAGCAAGTTCAAAATTACTAGGTTGGGGCTGAGGTCACGAACCAATAGGCGCGAGCTAAACAATAATAGAAAGGCAGCTAAAAGAAATCACTTACGCGCATTAGCTGCTCCAAGAGTCTGCGCGTTCTCCACGGTTATGCTGTTAGAGCATCTCGTGGTGATCTTGTAGGAACCTTGTCGCTTGCTGGTAGATCCTTTACTCTGCATCAAAAATAAACGATAAAGGCGCACAGGAATCAAGGCAGGATGCAAGTCAATAAAATGATTTGAAGTCGATATGAATATCAAGAACGATTCAATCAAGTGGATGAGCTTTTCCTAAAATCCTCAATCTTATTGCAGGCCTGTTCGGTCCCTAAGTTGAAACCGAACAACTTAGTCGTTTGACCTGCATGGGCCACCAAAAAAACGTGTCACGACCCGCACCCGGATATTCGGGCACGAGTGCGTGGGCACGTCCAGCCTACGCCGCAGAATCGGCGGTAGTACGCTGTCTAGGGCATGACCACAAGTAATAAATCTAGCTCATTCACAACAATTAAATAGGCAAGGAAAATAACAGGAAAAGAATGCTAAGATTTTATAACCAGAATGTGATAATCAGATCCAGAGTTTATTACAGAACCAAAGATTTATATCGGGGACAAACCCGATTACTAAGAGGAAAGGAAAATAAACAACTAATGTTAACTACTCTGCAGGAGTAGTCTCCTGGGTGGGAACCGGCTCCGCAACTGTACCACCTGCTGGCTCATAGGGTCCATAATAGGTAGGGGCAAGGTTCTCATCATTGCCTAAACAACGGATCCAGTCAGGAAAGGAGCAAAGTACACAGTGCACAACAAAATTAAACTAAATAATTATGACAATTAAATTGAGTATCATATGGAGAAAATTGCATAAAGGAACATCAATATCTCAGAGTTAATACTGTAAACCGGAATATGAGAAAAGCAGGAAATAAATGAAACAGGAATGAAGCTACAACAATCAACAAGAAATATAACAAGACTAGAAACTATGTGTGTGAACTTGTGTATTTAGAATACATAGTTGGCATGTAGGGGCTTATAAGGCTAATCTGGCCGTCCTAGGCGGCTATCATACAATACCATCGATATCCGGCCAACAGTTATTGCACAATCGGGGGAAAGGGTAAACTACATGCCTCCTAGTATTCTCCCACCCGACACGAAAACAAGACCATGAAATCCCGTAATCAAGACATGAAATCCAGCTTCTAACACTACGTGTAAACATCCAATGGTACTAGTGAAGCAGGGAATGATTATCACAATATAAAGATTAACTTGAAGTGCAGGTACTTGCCTGTTGTTTGGATCCGATTAATTGTTCTAGGGGAAGTTTCCAGAGATGAGTCCAAAAGCTGAAATAAACATTACCATCACGCTCAGAAGATATCCAATAGCTAGAAACGCCTGTCCTTGGGTCCAATTTGGAGACAAGGGCAAAACGGCAGTTTCGGGCCAAAACGGGATCCGCCGGTGGGCCCGCTTTGCACCAAAAAACGTGTCCAGGTCAACGGTCTCCAAATTCACCAAACTTAGTGTCAACAGGTCAGGAACGCTGATACGAACCCAACGGAACTTCCAGATTTGGATTCCGATGAGCCGATCACGAAATCGCCCGTCGAGCGGGGCCTGTGGGGCCCACGACACGCGATTTCGTCAACGTTCTCAGAATCGAACCAAACTTGACCCACAGGACCAGCGTATCGCTACGAGTCCGATGGCGCAAGTTTCGTCTCGATCCGACGAGTGTACAAGAAGTTAGGGTGAATTACAGAAATTGCGGATACGGGGCGATGTCCGAGGATACGCGTTGATTCCGGTGTGCACGCACACCCGAATCAGCTTCCGCGAAATCTCACACGTCCGTATCGACGCTGCGCACGTATCTGTGAAGACCGCGCGCGACCAAGTCGTCCCGTTTGGCGGGGCGGACTCAGTTCCGGGGTGAAACAGGGTCTGGTTTTTCCTGTTTTTGGATCGCGGTGTACGATCACCACAGGACGCGATGCCCCGAACAGTTTGTCCGGACACCGAGAGGGTTATACAGGCTTCCCAACGCAATTTGCGGAATCGAAAAAGGAGCTACGAGGCGAAAGTTACGCGTACCTGAAGGGGACCCAAAAAACCGGGGAAAACCGTGTCCGACACGACACAGGACACGTGTCCTGTGTCGGACACGGGGGGGAGAATTAGGAATTAGGGTTAGGGTTCAGGGACTCTGGACGGCGGAGGGGCGGCGGTCCGGCCGGAGGAGGGCGGCGCCGCTGCGGGGGGAGGCCGGCCGGGGGCTGGGCGGCGCCGGCGAGGGCAGCACGGCGCGGAGCGGCGTCGGCGTTGAGCTGCGGGGTCGTCGGCTCGAGCACGGGTCTCCGGCGGCTGAGCTGAGGTCAGGGGCTGGAGGCGGGGGATTGGCCGGCGGAGGAGGGCCGTACGGTGGCGGCGGTGGTCGTGGCGGCGTCTGCGAGGCGGGAGGCGGTGGAGGGACGTCGGAGAAGAGGGTGGCGGAGGAGCTCGGGTTAGGGTTTAAATAGGGTGGGGCGGCCGGTGGAGCGGCGTGGAAGGCGGAGGAGGTGGGTGGTCGTGGCGTCGTGGGCGAGGTCGCCGGAGGACGTGGCGGGCGGAGCGGAGCCGGACGCGGCGGCTCCGCCGGAGAACCCGGTCGCAGGGGGAGAGGGTCGCAGCGGGTCGGGCGGGTGGCTCGCGGGTCGGGTCTGACCCGACCCGACCCGGCAAGAACGGGCGGATGGGCTGGGCTGGGCTTCGGCCCACTGGGCCGGGCCGGCCCAGAAGAAATAAAATTAAAAATAAAAATAATATAAATAATAAATATAATATTAATAATAAAACAGTTAATTTAATTAATTAATTAGAAATTTGTTTTTAGGTATTTAAAAATAGTTCTGAGGTCCAGAAAAATCCAGAAAAATTACCCTAAGTCCAATTTTTCATTTTACACCCAAAAATGTTATTTTCATGATATTTTAATATTATTTATTGCCAACTAAAAATCATTTATTAATTAAAAACCTTGATTTAATTACAGAAAATTCCCAGAAAATTCTAGAAAATTGCGAAAAAAACCCAATTTGAAATTCTTGCAAAATCTGGGGGTTTACAACCTACCCAACTTATAAAAATTTCGTCCTCGAAATTTAAATTAAGCCATAGTCTGATAATCCTTCATGTACATAAGGCAAATCAATCGAAATCTCCTTGCGATGGTTAATTCCTGATCATGTCCACTGCAATCACTTCAAGGTTAAGACGACTACTATTCCAAGCAAGATTCAACCTAGGGTTATTACTTCTTACTTCCTCAATTTACCTACAGGTGAAGTTTAATTGAAGTCCATATAACATCTTCAAGGATTGCACATGCTTATGACCTTGCCTCACTAACTATCATAAATTTCCTCTAGAAGTGATTCGAGTCCAACAGTATTTCCATTCACAATTGTATGCTTTAAATTTTTAAATTTCATTCACATCCTCGATATTCCAACTAGGTAGTCCAACCATCGAACTTTAATTCAATCACCAAATTGAAAAATAATTTAAATGTGGTTCACCAATGTTCAAGTCTGAATCATATTATCCTTGACGATTTTACCCTCATTATTTCAAGATTTAAATCATGTACTTGAGATATAACTATTGATATCAATTCATTAATCATCTTAGTTACTCCTCTAAATTTTCAAAAATGAGAATGGCTTGAACCTCTTCCAATCTAATCTTCTCGGTCACAATTTTAAAGAATTTATCTTGAGTTGACAATTGCACTGCTACCCAACTTAGAATTTACCCATTTATCACAAAAGACTATATACCCTAAGAAAATATTCCTTAATATGGTTGCTCATGTCATTCAATCCTCGAAACTTCAATGCCGATCATGTCACATATGTTATGTCCTCAATTACGAAAGGTTAATCCTCAAGTATGTGATCGGCCTATGTGACATATCTTGTACTATCTATGTACTAACTTATACCAGGCACGAGTTTTCGTCTTTCCGAAATAAGGGAAGACGAGGATCATTAATACAGAGTTCAAGGGTGGGGTGATAGAATAGAAATGTCGGGGTCAAGACATTTTTAAAGAATCCAAGTGGGAATTGTCAAGCGATTGTGGATTGAATCCTATCTTGGTAATTCCTATTCACATGCTCGTATTGATACAGTTATACTCAGACATGTCTAGGGCAGGTATACTAGTCAACCGTATATCTCAATCCACGTAAAGTAGTGCGAAGAGCGAATCAAGTGCACTATGGTTGATCAGACCGTAATACACTGATTCTGAAATGTATCATTGTGGGCCTCCCCAATAATACACTTGTCATGAACAAGCTTGATAAAGAGTAAGCTTGCAAAACTAGGCTATAGAATAGCAGCATAAGTCGAGTACATCAAAATTTAGTGCGCTAGATGATGATGAAAAAAGAAGGTACAAATTATTTAAGTTCACAAAACAACCTACAATAAGCACAATAGCAAAAGATTCTACAAACTCTACAGTTATCAGTTATAAAAGCATAGCAGGTTATTTAGCAAGTTCAAAATTACTAGGTTGGGGCTGAGGTCACGAACCAATAGGCGCGAGCTAAACAATAATAGAAAGGCAGCTAAAAGAAATCACTTACGCGCATTAGCTGCTCCAAGAGTCTGCGCGTTCTCCACGGTTATGCTGTTAGAGCATCTCGTGGTGATCTTGTAGGAACCTTGTCGCTTGCTGGTAGATCCTTTACTCTGCATCAAAAATAAACGATAAAGGCGCACAGGAATCAAGGCAGGATGCAAGTCAATAAAATGATTTGAAGTCGATATGAATATCAAGAACGATTCAATCAAGTGGATGAGCTTTTCCTAAAATCCTCAATCTTATTGCAGGCCTGTTCGGTCCCTAAGTTGAAACCGAACAACTTAGTCGTTTGACCTGCATGGGCCACCAAAAAAACGTGTCACGACCCGCACCCGGATATTCGGGCACGAGTGCGTGGGCACGTCCAGCCTACGCCGCAGAATCGGCGGTAGTACGCTGTCTAGGGCATGACCACAAGTAATAAATCTAGCTCATTCACAACAATTAAATAGGCAAGGAAAATAACAGGAAAAGAATGCTAAGATTTTATAACCAGAATGTGATAATCAGATCCAGAGTTTATTACAGAACCAAAGATTTATATCGGGGACAAACCCGATTACTAAGAGGAAAGGAAAATAAACAACTAATGTTAACTACTCTGCAGGAGTAGTCTCCTGGGTGGGAACCGGCTCCGCAACTGTACCACCTGCTGGCTCATAGGGTCCATAATAGGTAGGGGCAAGGTTCTCATCATTGCCTAAACAACGGATCCAGTCAGGAAAGGAGCAAAGTACACAGTGCACAACAAAATTAAACTAAATAATTATGACAATTAAATTGAGTATCATATGGAGAAAATTGCATAAAGGAACATCAATATCTCAGAGTTAATACTGTAAACCGGAATATGAGAAAAGCAGGAAATAAATGAAACAGGAATGAAGCTACAACAATCAACAAGAAATATAACAAGACTAGAAACTATGTGTGTGAACTTGTGTATTTAGAATACATAGTTGGCATGTAGGGGCTTATAAGGCTAATCTGGCCGTCCTAGGCGGCTATCATACAATACCATCGATATCCGGCCAACAGTTATTGCACAATCGGGGGAAAGGGTAAACTACATGCCTCCTAGTATTCTCCCACCCGACACGAAAACAAGACCATGAAATCCCGTAATCAAGACATGAAATCCAGCTTCTAACACTACGTGTAAACATCCAATGGTACTAGTGAAGCAGGGAATGATTATCACAATATAAAGATTAACTTGAAGTGCAGGTACTTGCCTGTTGTTTGGATCCGATTAATTGTTCTAGGGGAAGTTTCCAGAGATGAGTCCAAAAGCTGAAATAAACATTACCATCACGCTCAGAAGATATCCAATAGCTAGAAACGCCTGTCCTTGGGTCCAATTTGGAGACAAGGGCAAAACGGCAGTTTCGGGCCAAAACGGGATCCGCCGGTGGGCCCGCTTTGCACCGAAAAACGTGTCCAGGTCAACGGTCTCCAAATTCACCAAACTTAGTGTCAACAGGTCAGGAACGCTGATACGAACCCAACGGAACTTCCAGATTTGGATTCCGATGAGCCGATCACGAAATCGCCCGTCGAGCGGGGCCTGTGGGGCCCACGACACGCGATTTCGTCAACGTTCTCAGAATCGAACCAAACTTGACCCACAGGACCAGCGTATCGCTACGAGTCCGATGGCGCAAGTTTCGTCTCGATCCGACGAGTGTACAAGAAGTTAGGGTGAATTACAGAAATTGCGGATACGGGGCGATGTCCGCGGATACGCGTTGATTCCGGTGTGCACGCACACCCGAATCAGCTTCCGCGAAATCTCACACGTCCGTATCGACGCTGCGCACGTATCTGTGAAGACCGCGCGCGACCAAGTCGTCCCGTTTGGCGGGGCGGACTCAGTTCCGGGGTGAAACAGGGTCTGATTTTTCCTGTTTTTGGATCGCGGTGTACGATCACCACAGGACGCGATGCCCCGAACAGTTTGTCCGGACACCGAGAGGGTTATACAGGCTTCCCAACGCAATTTGCGGAATCGAAAAAGGAGCTACGAGGCGAAAGTTACGCGTACCTGAAGGGGACCCGAAAAACCGGGAAAAACCGTGTCCGACACGACACAGGACACGTGTCCTGTGTCGGACACGGGGGGGAGAATTAGGAATTAGGGTTAGGGTTCAGGGACTCTGGACGGCGGAGGGGCGGCGGTCCGGCCGGAGGAGGGCGGCGCCGCTGCGGGGGGAGGCCGGCCGGGGGCTGGGCGGCGCCGGCGAGGGCAGCACGGCGCGGAGCGGCGTCGGCGTTGAGCTGCGGGGTCGTCGGCTCGAGCACGGGTCTCCGGCGGCTGAGCTGAGGTCAGGGGCTGGAGGCGGGGGATTGGCCGGCGGAGGAGGGCCGTACGGTGGCGGCGGTGGTCGTGGCGGCGTCTGCGAGGCGGGAGGCGGTGGAGGGACGTCGGAGAAGAGGGTGGCGGAGGAGCTCGGGTTAGGGTTTAAATAGGGTGGGGCGGCCGGTGGAGCGGCGTGGAAGGCGGAGGAGGTGGGTGGTCGTGGCGTCGTGGGCGAGGTCGCCGGAGGACGTGGCGGGCGGAGCGGAGCCGGACGCGGCGGCTCCGCCGGAGAACCCGGTCGCAGGGGGAGAGGGTCGCAGCGGGTCGGGCGGGTGGCTCGCGGGTCGGGTCTGACCCGACCCGACCCGGCAAGAACGGGCGGATGGGCTGGGCTGGGCTTCGGCCCACTGGGCCGGGCCGGCCCAGAAGAAATAAAATTAAAATTAAAAATAATATAAATAATAAATATAATATTAATAATAAAACAGTTAATTTAATTAATTAATTAGAAATTTATTTTTAGGTATTTAAAAATAGTTCTGAGGTCCAGAAAAATCCAGAAAAATTACCCTAAGTCCAATTTTTCATTTTACACCCAAAAATGTTATTTTCATGATATTTTAATATTATTTATTGCCAACTAAAAATCATTTATTAATTAAAAACCTTGATTTAATTACAGAAAATTCCCAGAAAATTCCAGAAAATTGCGAAAAAAACCCAATTTGAAATTCTTGCAAAATCTGGGGGTTTACAACCTACCCAACTTATAAAAATTTCGTCCTCGAAATTTAAATTAAGCCATAGTCTGATAATCCTTCATGTACATAAGGCAAATCAATCGAAATCTCCTTGCGATGGTTAATTCCTGATCATGTCCACTGCAATCACTTCAAGGTTAAGACGACTACTATTCCAAGCAAGATTCAACCTAGGGTTATTACTTCTTACTTCCTCAATTTACCTACAGGTGAAGTTTAATTGAAGTCCATATAACATCTTCAAGGATTGCACATGCTTATGACCTTGCCTCACTAACTATCATAAATTTCCTCTAGAAGTGATTCGAGTCCAACAGTATTTCCATTCACAATTGTATGCTTTAAATTTTTAAATTTCATTCACATCCTCGATATTCCAACTAGGTAGTCCAACCATCGAACTTTAATTCAATCACCAAATTGAAAAATAATTTAAATGTGGTTCACCAATGTTCAAGTCTGAATCATATTATCCTTGACGATTTTACCCTCATTATTTCAAGATTTAAATCATGTACTTGAGATATAACTATTGATATCAATTCATTAATCATCTTAGTTACTCCTCTAAATTTTCAAAAATGAGAATGGCTTGAACCTCTTCCAATCTAATCTTCTCGGTCACAATTTTAAAGAATTTATCTTGAGTTGACAATTGCACTGCTACCCAACTTAGAATTTACCCATTTATCACAAAAGACTATATACCCTAAGAAAATATTCCTTAATATGGTTGCTCATGTCATTCAATCCTCGAAACTTCAATGCCGATCATGTCACATATGTTATGTCCTCAATTACGAAAGGTTAATCCTCAAGTATGTGATCGGCCTATGTGACATATCTTGTACTATCTATGTACTAACTTATACCAGGCACGAGTTTTCGTCTTTCCGAAATAAGGGAAGACGAGGATCATTAATACAGAGTTCAAGGGTGGGGTGATAGAATAGAAATGTCGGGGTCAAGACGTTTTTAAAGAATCCAAGTGGGAATTGTCAAGCGATTGTGGATTGAATCCTATCTTGGTAATTCCTATTCACATGCTCGTATTGATACAGTTATACTCAGACATGTCTAGGGCAGGTATACTAGTCAACCGTATATCTCAATCCACGTAAAGTAGTGCGAAGAGCGAATCAAGTGCACTATGGTTGATCAGACCGTAATACACTGATTCTGAAATGTATCATTGTGGGCCTCCCCAATAATACACTTGTCATGAACAAGCTTGATAAAGAGTAAGCTTGCAAAACTAGGCTATAGAATAGCAGCATAAGTCGAGTACATCAAAATTTAGTGCGCTAGATGATGATGAAAAAAGAAGGTACAAATTATTTAAGTTCACAAAACAACCTACAATAAGCACAATAGCAAAAGATTCTACAAACTCTACAGTTATCAGTTATAAAAGCATAGCAGGTTATTTAGCAAGTTCAAAATTACTAGGTTGGGGCTGAGGTCACGAACCAATAGGCGCGAGCTAAACAATAATAGAAAGGCAGCTAAAAGAAATCACTTACGCGCATTAGCTGCTCCAAGAGTCTGCGCGTTCTCCACGGTTATGCTGTTAGAGCATCTCGTGGTGATCTTGTAGGAACCTTGTCGCTTGCTGGTAGATCCTTTACTCTGCATCAAAAATAAACGATAAAGGCGCACAGGAATCAAGGCAGGATGCAAGTCAATAAAATGATTTGAAGTCGATATGAATATCAAGAACGATTCAATCAAGTGGATGAGCTTTTCCTAAAATCCTCAATCTTATTGCAGGCCTGTTCGGTCCCTAAGTTGAAACCGAACAACTTAGTCGTTTGACCTGCATGGGCCACCAAAAAAACGTGTCACGACCCGCACCCGGATATTCGGGCACGAGTGCGTGGGCACGTCCAGCCTACGCCGCAGAATCGGCGGTAGTACGCTGTCTAGGGCATGACCACAAGTAATAAATCTAGCTCATTCACAACAATTAAATAGGCAAGGAAAATAACAGGAAAAGAATGCTAAGATTTTATAACCAGAATGTGATAATCAGATCCAGAGTTTATTACAGAACCAAAGATTTATATCGGGGACAAACCCGATTACTAAGAGGAAAGGAAAATAAACAACTAATGTTAACTACTCTGCAGGAGTAGTCTCCTGGGTGGGAACCGGCTCCGCAACTGTACCACCTGCTGGCTCATAGGGTCCATAATAGGTAGGGGCAAGGTTCTCATCATTGCCTAAACAACGGATCCAGTCAGGAAAGGAGCAAAGTACACAGTGCACAACAAAATTAAACTAAATAATTATGACAATTAAATTGAGTATCATATGGAGAAAATTGCATAAAGGAACATCAATATCTCAGAGTTAATACTGTAAACCGGAATATGAGAAAAGCAGGAAATAAATGAAACAGGAATGAAGCTACAACAATCAACAAGAAATATAACAAGACTAGAAACTATGTGTGTGAACTTGTGTATTTAGAATACATAGTTGGCATGTAGGGGCTTATAAGGCTAATCTGGCCGTCCTAGGCGGCTATCATACAATACCATCGATATCCGGCCAACAGTTATTGCACAATCGGGGGAAAGGGTAAACTACATGCCTCCTAGTATTCTCCCACCCGACACGAAAACAAGACCATGAAATCCCGTAATCAAGACATGAAATCCAGCTTCTAACACTACGTGTAAACATCCAATGGTACTAGTGAAGCAGGGAATGATTATCACAATATAAAGATTAACTTGAAGTGCAGGTACTTGCCTGTTGTTTGGATCCGATTAATTGTTCTAGGGGAAGTTTCCAGAGATGAGTCCAAAAGCTGAAATAAACATTACCATCACGCTCAGAAGATATCCAATAGCTAGAAACGCCTGTCCTTGGGTCCAATTTGGAGACAAGGGCAAAACGGCAGTTTCGGGCCAAAACGGGATCCGCCGGTGGGCCCGCTTTGCACCGAAAAACGTGTCCAGGTCAACGGTCTCCAAATTCACCAAACTTAGTGTCAACAGGTCAGGAACGCTGATACGAACCCAACGGAACTTCCAGATTTGGATTCCGATGAGCCGATCACGAAATCGCCCGTCGAGCGGGGCCTGTGGGGCCCACGACACGCGATTTCGTCAACGTTCTCAGAATTGAACCAAACTTGACCCACAGGACCAGCGTATCGCTACGAGTCCGATGGCACAAGTTTCGTCTCGATCCGACGAGTGTACAAGAAGTTAGGGTGAATTACAGAAATTGCGGATACGGGGCGATGTCCGCGGATACGCGTTGATTCCGGTGTGCACGCACACCCGAATCAGCTTCCGCGAAATCTCACACGTCCGTATCGACGCTGCGCACGTATCTGTGAAGACCGCGCGCGACCAAGTCGTCCCGTTTGGCGGGGCGGACTCAGTTCCGGGGTGAAACAGGGTCTGGTTTTTCCTGTTTTTGGATCGCGGTGTACGATCACCACAGGACGCGATGCCCCGAACAGTTTGTCCGGACACCGAGAGGGTTATACAGGCTTCCCAACGCAATTTGCGGAATCGAAAAAGGAGCTACGAGGCGAAAGTTACGCGTACCTGAAGGGGACCCGAAAAACCGGGGAAAACCGTGTCCGACACGACACAGGACACGTGTCCTGTGTCGGACACGGGGGGGAGAATTAGGAATTAGGGTTAGGGTTCAGGGACTCTGGACGGCGGAGGGGCGGCGGTCCGGCCGGAGGAGGGCGGCGCCGCTGCGGGGGGAGGCCGGCCGGGGGCTGGGCGGCGCCGGCGAGGGCAGCACGGCGCGGAGCGGCGTCGGCGTTGAGCTGCGGGGTCGTCGGCTCGAGCACGGGTCTCCGGCGGCTGAGCTGAGGTCAGGGGCTGGAGGCGGGGGATTGGCCGGCGGAGGAGGGCCATACGGTGGCGGCGGTGGTCGTGGCGGCGTCTGCGAGGCGGGAGGCGGTGGAGGGACGTCGGAGAAGAGGGTGGCGGAGGAGCTCGGGTTAGGGTTTAAATAGGGTGGGGCGGCCGGTGGAGCGGCGTGGAAGGCGGAGGAGGTGGGTGGTCGTGGCGTCGTGGGCGAGGTCGCCGGAGGACGTGGCGGGCGGAGCGGAGCCGGACGCGGCGGCTCCGCCGGAGAACCCGGTCGCAGGGGGAGAGGGTCGCAGCGGGTCGGGCGGGTGGCTCGCGGGTCGGGTCTGACCCGACCCGACCCGGCAAGAACGGGCGGATGGGCTGGGCTGGGCTTCGGCCCACTGGGCCGGGCCGGCCCAGAAGAAATAAAATTAAAATTAAAAATAATATAAATAATAAATATAATATTAATAATAAAACAGTTAATTTAATTAATTAATTAGAAATTTGTTTTTAGGTATTTAAAAATAGTTCTGAGGTCCAGAAAAATCCAGAAAAATTACCCTAAGTCCAATTTTCCATTTTACACCCAAAAATGTTATTTTCATGATATTTTAATATTATTTATTGCCAACTAAAAATTATTTATTAATTAAAAACCTTGATTTAATTACAGAAAATTCCCAGAAAATTCCAGAAAATTGCGAAAAAAACTCAATTTGAAATTCTTGCAAAATCTGGGGGTTTACACATGTTGGGACATGAGTCTAAGAATAGGATTTGTGGCATTGATTTTATCCATTTTGGCGAAATCATATCTAGATATTTTCGAAAAGTACTTCGTGCTATAAGTACTATTAAAGAATAATACATGAAGCAACCTAGTGGTGCTGTCCCGACCGAGATTAGAGAGTCTACTGAACGGTTTCCATATTTTCAGGTAATATACTATTTCATAGTCCGTTGGTTATATTTAGAATTACTATGTTTTGGAAATACATATTACACATGCTCATACTGAACTGTAGGATTGTATTGGGTTGATCGATGGCACACATATCCAAGCAACCCTACCGTCTGCATTGGTGCCAAGGTTTAGAGGTAGGAAACAAGTGACACAAAATGTGTTAGTAGCCACTACACCCAACAAGATGTTCACATATGTTTTGGCTGATTGGGAAGGATGTTCAAATGATATGACCGTTTTAAAGGATGCTCTCTCGAGACCCAATGGACTTAAGGTCATTTCAGGTAACTATGGGTCAGTTATTCTCCTAGCAGTTTCTTCTATCTACGAAGGTTCCTAATACGTAGATTAAAAATTATAATTTTTTGGCTTGTAGAAAAGTACTATCTAGTGGATGCTGGATTTACAACGTTGCCCGATTTTATTGCACCCTAAAGAGGAGTTAGGTACCACTTGAATCCCAGAAGAGGTCCTAATCCTTCCTATCCGAATGAACTCTTCAACTATAGGCACTCAAAGTTGCGTACTAAAATTGAATGTGCCTTCGGAACGCTTAAGAATTGCTTCTGCATACTGGGAGAGAAGAAATTTTATGATTTTCCTACACAAGTTGACATTGTATACGCACGTTGTGTTCTGCATAACTACATACTAAGCGTTGATCAAAATTAAAATGAAAATGAGAATGTGCCTTCGGAACGCTTAAAAATTAAAATTAAAATTAAAATTAAAATTAAAATTAAAATTAAAATTAAAATTAAAATTAAAATTATAATCAATTTTTGTATCCGATGGTGCAGGGTGGCGGGGCTTCGCGGACGGGTCTTTGAGGAAGGATAGACATCCCCACACTTTTTGTATCCCTAAGTATCCTCCTATTCACATCCGTTGAATTTGCTTTAAGTCATCTAATCTTAAACGTTGATAAATCAACAGTTAAGATTAGATGACTTAAAGCACCATCCAACGGTGTGAGTAGGGGATGCAAAAATGGGGATATATATATATAGGGATCCACATCCCCTCCTATTATCCTATTAAACATCCCCATGTTTACAACTAGGGCTGCAAATGAGCCAAGCCGATCGCAAGCTGCTTGGAGCTCGGCTCGATAAAAGCTCGTTTGAGCTCGGTTCGTTTAGTAAACAAGCCAAGCTCAAGCTTCATTTTCGAGCTCGTTTAATAAACGAGCCAAGCTCAAGCTTAGAAGTACTCGGCTCGTTTGAGCTCGCGAGCTGGTTCGTTTAGAAGCTTGCGAGCTGACTCGTAAGCTGGCTCGTTTAGAAGCTCGTTTAGGAGCTCGTTGCTGGCAGTCTACAAATTTATTTTGTAATTTTAATTTTAATTTGTTATTTGTTGAATTCTAATTTTATGCATGTTTGTATAACAATATGGTTGTGTGCATTATATATAATTATATGTCCTTAATAATTGATATTAAGGAACTTTTTAAATTAAAATTTTATAAATAAATTGTTAATATTATAGGTACTTGAATTCAAGCCTAACTAACTTGAAATCAAGTTCATTAAGCTCGAAATCAAGCTTAATGAGCTTGAAATAAAGCTGAACAAGCTTGAAATCAAGCTTAACGAGCTTGAGTTTGAGCTTATCAAGCTTGAATCAAGCTTGCTTATCAAGCCAAGCTCAAGCTCAAACCAAGCCAAGCTCAAGCTTAATATAAACGAGCTCGAGCCAAGCTCAAGCTCTAAAATAAAAAATTTATCGAGCTAAAATTTATCAAGCTCGAGCTCGGTTAATTCTAATCAAGCCAAGCTCAAGCTTATGAAAGCTTGGCTCGGCTTGGCTCGTTTGCACCCCTATTTACAACCGTTGGATATTATTTAAGTCATCTAATCTCAACCGTTGATTTGCATCATTCAAATCAATAGCTAAGACTAGATAACTTAAACAAGATCCAACGGTTGATAACATGGGGATGTTATATATAACCTTCTGTTTAATCGATTTGACTGTTTCAATATGAGCATTACTCCATGGAGCATGATTCTTCTTTAGCCTTTGATACAAATTTTTTTTATCTTTTGCTATATTTTTATAGATTTCGAATAAATAATTTAATGCACACAAAAAATTCTGTAACTACTTTTTGTTTAGTTATTTCGTCAGAAAATTTAGAAGCAAATTCAATATTTCTATCAATAGGAATAATAGTGTTATTAACAATATTATGTCCCATGTTTGGTAGCACTTACCTTAACAGTTTTCTCCGATTTAAAATCAAAAGTAACTATTTGGTAAAAAAAAATCTGGTTGGACTTTAGGAATTGCCCATTTATTCAATTCCTATGATTCGGTGGGATACTCGTACATTTGAGCATTTTTAATTGTTTTGCTCTTATTAAGAGCTTGAACTTTTTTATTGGAACCTATTGCCATTGCGTTACTCATTGAGTTGGAAGAGGTTTCTACTTCACTTATTACTATGCTATAATTAATTCGTAGTTTATTGCTAACGTAACTGCTACAGTAAAAAAATTTCTGCAGTAAACTGCTATAGTAAAAAAAAATCAAAATCAATCTAATGATAGTAAATATCTAGCACGGTTGTCAACGATTTATTAGCAAAATCTTTCTGATTTTCTTATTCGTGAATTCCTGCAGAACCATGAGTAGAAGGGAGCGTGAAAAATATTCATGGGTTCCAAAACCTATGAATACCATAGCAATGGAGTCCATACCCAAGAAGAATATTGTTTTTTGAAAGAATCTCTATTAAAAAAAAAAATCCTCAAATCACTGAAGATGAGTTAAAGAAGAAATGTCTTCAATATATGAAATCCCAATTCGAAGCAATTTTTGACATACAAACATCCTCAATGGGATCAGTCAGTTGGCATTCAAACCTTGCAAAGTTAGAGGTTTGAGGGCTATCTGAATTAATCCTATGTGGATAAAATTGTATTTTTCTCCGTAAGGCCCTATATCCTCTTCAGAGAGTAATTTTATTACATGTTTGATATCACTTACCTGAACAGTTAATAAAATGGGATGAAATAGACTTTCCGAAAGAATGGATCTTAAATCTAGTTGTGCCTCCTAAAACTATAGTAGATACAAAAATAGATCAAATAATACATACACAAAATAGAGATGTGGAAATAAGATTTACTCCACAAGATAAAGCAAGAATTTCTATTTCTAGCTTTACAAAGCCATCTACAATAGCTTCTACATCCTCGAATAAGGATGAAGAAAAAAAAAATGAAGTGAATAAAATTAGAATAACTGATTCCGCAATTGCTCAACCAGTATACAAATCGAAGAGAGAATTCGACTTCGACCGCCACAGAAATGAATTTCTCTTAATTAATTTTACACAAAATCAGAGAATAAGGAACATCCTCAATAGGGTGTACTATGAAGATAATAATTTTAGAATATGGTTTGAAATAACCTATTCAATAGAACAAAGATATTAATTTAAAGATAATTATTATAAACATCTTAGAGAAATTGGAAAAACAAAATGGTTTACTGACTGATTTATAGAATATTATATCAATAAGGAACTAACACAAATAAATGTGTTGGAAGATAATTACAAAATTTGGACTATAGATACAGGGACTAAGATAAGATCCTTGTATCCTCCAAATGAAACGAAGAAGGTAAATTTTATTTAGGTCCTTTCTAGAGACTACAACTCAGCCAGAAGGCTTACAACCAATCAAGTCCGAAGGCTTATATATGCAAACACAAGCCCGAATCCCCATCCAGCCCGAAGACTTATATCTCTGTCCGAAAGCATCACCAACTCAGCCCGAAGGCACCTTTCCGTCCAGACGCATCCATCTTAACCGTTAGACTAGACGTCATTTGCATATATATATATATATATATATATATATATATATATATATATATATATATATATACTTTTATTTAGGTCCTTTCTAGAGACTACAACTCAGCCAGAAAGCTTACAACCAATTCAGTCCGAAGGCTTATATATACAAACACAAGCCCGAATCCCCATCCAGCCCGAAGACTTATATCTCGGTCCGAAAGCACCACCAACTCAGCCCGAAGGCACCACGTCCACACTCCTGCGCCGCATCAATCCACCGCTCAAGAAAAATTAAAATGGCGTCGGGGGATCTCGATCTCAAGACCTTTCTGTCCAGACGCATCCATCTTAACCATTAGACTATATATATATATATATATATATATATATATATATATATATATATATATATACTGTTTTGAGGTATTAGAGATTTCTACTTGAGAATTGAGACTTACGTGCTACTATATTTTTTTCTGGTTTCATGGTTTCTTAAGTTTTACTCTCTCTTGTGCGCATACATGACTTCTATAACCACTGTTAGAATTTTTGCACTCTATTGTTCGTGTATGAAATTAAAATCTTTATTGGAATAGTAACTTTGGAAAACTTGAAGGCCCAGCACCATGGGCTTGAAAACTTCTGCACGCTCTACAAAGTGAAACAAGTCTTAGTTAAAACACAATGATAACCTATTTTAATATCTACAAAGTAAAGAAACTAAGTTTCTCAGTTACCAAAATTCTCCAATTGTGAAAGTTCTCACAGATAGTTTTTGCAAAATTACATTAAGATTTGTTTATACTCCTTAAACGGTTGTACATGTCTCTTGGGTTTGCAAAACTATTCCATGTAGAACTATTATATATATTATATTAGGAGATATGATGGTTCTTAAAATCATTTGGAAAACTATTTTAAGATTTAGACTAATGAACAACGAGAATGAGTTGCATGTTCGGAGAAGTTTTTCTTTTTTTCTTTTTTAGTAGAGAAATGATGGATGCAGCTAGTTGGAAGTCAAATCTTATTAGTGAAAAACGAAAATAATTTTTATATAATAGAAAATATTCCCCGAAATACTATATGAAAACGTTGGAAATAATTGAAAATAAGGACAAAGAACTTCTCTGTAGATAAATTGAAGGTACATCAACAAGTAGCTGTTAAAAGTCCAAACACTATCCAATCCTGTCTAGAATTAAACTTCTCTGTAGATAAATTTTTTTAAATAACTAAGTATTTAACTACCTGATATTATTTATTTATAACTAAACACTTCTAATTCAAGTGGTTAGATGAGAGATATTTTTCTTCATTTTTTTAATTCGATTTCTAGAAATAACAATATTTATAATAAATTTATTTTTAAATTTTTTTTACGCACGTGCAATGCACGTACACGTTACTAGTGTGGATAATTGTCTCATGATCCTTAGCTATTTAGTATATAATCCCATTTGTCTAAGAATCCATATACATATAAATGTCAATGCATTTATTCTGTATTTTCCACAAATTTTCTACCAATAATAATAAATAAAAAAAGCAAGCATGCTGAAATAAGAAAAATAAAATAATATTCAAATCTATGTTTTTTTAATGCATACATGGAGTCTTTGATTAGAGAAGACTTATTGAGCCATATTAAAGCCAATAATTGTAGGCTTGGAATGTTTCCTCCAATTACGACCATCTCCAAAGGGTCTGAAATTCAGACCTCCTTTAGCATTAATTATGGGAGTGAGACACTCCAAGCAGCTGAAAAATCAGTTGCTTCTCCCTCAATTAGGGGTAAGCATTATTCGGTTTTGGAACGATAATCGAATCGAGCCGAATAAAATTTTTGGTTAAATTTGAAACAAATTTCGATTTTGAAAATATTAAAATTATTTATTCGGTTTTGATTTTGTGTTTCAGTTTCGGTCAAAAACCGAAAAACGAATAAGACTAATATAATTATGTAATTATCCTTTATTTTATGATTAAAAATATATATTTTTTAAATAATTCTATGTATTCAATTTTGATAATTTAACAACTAGTCCAACATGAAAATCAAATTTAAAATACAACAAATATATATATATATATATAAATTATATTTTAAAATATAATTTAACCACAATATCAATTTTGGGTTCACCCCATAACAGAACAAACCAAATTGTTATCGATTCGGTTTCGGTCATGATTAATTTCGACTCGATTTTGGTTTCGAGTTTTTAGAAGTTCGATTTATTCGATTTATTCGATTTTGACTATTTATATTCGGTTGAAACCGAATAAGTCGAACGCTGACTCCTTTCACTAAAGATTTTTTTTTTAGTCTTTCTTAAGATCAATATTTTAATATTTAATAATGTACATAAATTTATATTAATTAAATATGAACTAATTTAATATGTATAATCTCTATTTTTTATAAAGAAACTTGAAAACGAGCCGACTAAGTAGTATGTATATTCTCACGTAATTAAAAATTAATAAGCTAATAAATTCTAATTAATTATTTAACTACCTAACTATAACCAAACATCTCTAACTCATGTTGTTAAGATACGAGACATTCTTCTTGGCTGGATGAGTTTGATCCCATAGATAGGACAACACTATCTATAATATTTTTAACAAAGTTTTTTTAACATCCGTGAAATGCACATGTCCGTTACTAGGATTGATAAGAGAGTCATTTGAAAGTATATTATTGGAGTAAAAACCTCCTTAAACAATCTCTACACCAATTAACACCCTTATTTAAGGGAGCCTCCAAGGAAGATTCTTGAAATTGATTTAAGAAGCTAGTTGATGGGATCTTTGATTAAAGAACTTGGGCTACCACTGTTAGTTATTCCTTCATGGGAGCCCACCATCATCATTAGGTTCAAGACCAAGTCCTAAGAAATCAATATCATGGTTGATGTTTTCTTTCCCTTTCCTATGAAGCCAAATAAGTTGATGCATCACATGCCACTAGTCGCCTTAAAGCTTGGACAAAGTAAACAAACACATGACCTCATACTTGTTTTCTTAAAATTTTAAGGCAATGGGCAACAAAGTCATGTGTCAGTGAACACATGTTTTGTAGATATTTGAAGTGTCAAAAGTCCAACTACCTTAATTGATTTTTAATTCCAGAGCTCCAGTGTAGAAATCCATGATAGGTAAATTGGAAACGTCTATGAGGTGTTAAACGTTAGGCGTTATGTCGCTTGATATGTGAGCCAACAATAAGCTCCTTATTATGCATGCATGCGGTGAACATTCGGTTTATTCAATTTCAGTCGAATTAAATTAGTTAAAACCGAATAAATTAAAATTCTAAAAGTACAAAATCGAAATCGAATCAAAATTAGTCTAAACCAAAACAAACAGAATAATCTATTTGGTTTGTTCGGTTAGACTATTGCTATTATTTAATGGATCGGACTTAAGATTGGAATCATGGTTAAATTATGTTAAAATTTATAATTTTACACACACATTTGTTGTACTTCAAAGTTGTATCCAAAGTTGAGCTTCAAATTATATAAATAGAATTGTTATTTTTTAAATATACACATTTTTAATCAAAAAATATACATAGAATTAGAATATTTACATAATTACATAAATTTTATTCGATTTTAGACCGAAACCGAATAATAACTTTTAGTATTTTCAAACCAAAACAAAATCGATTTAAAAAAAAAAAAACAATTCTATTTATATGATCACCCCTATGCATGCATTATACCTTACAAGTGGATCACGTCACATGTGCAATGCATGCATAGGGGTGAGCATTATTCAATTTTGGTCGAAAATCGAATAATGCTCACCCCTATGCATGCATTGCACATGTGACGTGATCCACTTGTAAGATATCTGTCAGGGGGTTTATTTGACCGAACTTTGTAACTTTATTCTTTTAGCTAGTAGGCATATTGGACTTTAGTTTCTAGTTGTTTTTATTTTAATTCTACCGGGTTTATTTTCGAGACCATCTTGAGTTAGTGGATTATTGGCTTTAAATAAATTATTGAGAGTATTAGTTTATTTTCTTGTTCATGACTTAGTTTGTGGATGATATGTGAATTGTGTATTTGTTATGGACCATTGCTTATCATAGACATCGTACTACCACAAATGCTGCGGCGTAGGCTGGACTTGACCACGTACTCGTACCCCAAAAGTGAGAGCGGGTTGTGACAGTAGTTACTAGTTGTTCACATCGTAGTCACGATATGAACAATGTCATTGGACAGAAAGGACAATCAATAGGCACATGGCTACCTAAATCGATAAACCATAGTATATAGAGGAACTAAGAGACTGATTACACTATATTTACATTTGGTCTCTGACGTTCGATGAAGATTATCTACGATATTCAGATGACTAGATGACATTATATATATACCTTACCTATTCATCCTACACATGCCAATGCGTACGGAAGTTGTCCTCATATCGTATTCACTTAGATGGTTAGCTTACCCTTTACATATTGATATTAAGTTATATATATTTGGCATGTTGTGTATATCTTATTATGTCCCTATGAAGACCTGCTTATCCTTCCAGATATAGACGAGCAGTTATACCCAGAGGTATATAGAATAGGTCCAGATTTCAGAGTTGTTTCAACCGAGGACACGGAGGACATTGAGGTTCTTCCAGCGAAGTTTCCTTGATTCGAGGTAGGCCTTACATCTTGGGACTCAAGTATATTTATCTAGTTAGTCGATGCTTGAGTCTGGTTATTTTACAACTTTTCAGTATTTCTTTCCAATTTTATTTCAGTACTTTAATTTCAGTATTGTGACAGTAGATTTGTTTCCACAAACTTATATCGGTTTTATTATGGATTTAGACGTTCTATGCTTAAGTTTCATTAACTATTTCAGTTTTTCCTATATTATTTGTATGGATGAGATGTAGTTACATATCTATCTTGGGAAGTGTAGCCGTGGATTGGAGTTCATATCTGCAGCATAGTACATTTAGGTGGGTCCATTAGATTGGAATCATGCTATAGTACATATCAACTATCCAGATTATATTCGGTCCAGTATATTCTGGAATTGTGGCATGACATTATGATTCTAAAATATATGTGGAATTTTATGGGTGTTATAGAGGATTTGAGCACAGCCCAAACTCAAACTCTAACACGCAAATCAGGTACAATATCATAATGATAATTATCAGATATCTAAAAGTAGATCTCGTGGTTGTCCCATAGAATCTGAAAATCCTAACTTGATAAGCATGAAAGCAATCTACTACGGTTATCAGATGAAGACTATATTTAGTCCATATTATTTTTTAATAAGTTACACATACAATCTTACCCCCAAACTTGCCTAACCCCATGTCTGTTCGAGAACGCAAGTGTAGAAAAAGATGACTTGAAACAAGAAGGAATTCATTAGCCTAGCCCAGAAAGACGATACTGTTATTGATATTTATAATATAAATATATATTATTTTGCAGAGATTTATAAGAGAACAAAGAAACTAAAATTGTTACCGGCCTCCGGGGAAGTCGTGCACGAAGCACTGCCCTAAGAGTTGATCTGAGGTCTATGTGCAGATGTTTCTCGGAAGCTCCTAGTGATAAAATTCCCTGACTACCGGGTTCTCTTCGTTGCACACAACTCGGAGAGAGAGACCGAACTTAGCTCTGCCCAGAGCAAGAATTTGGAGAACAGAATGTGGTTTGAGAGAGAGAGAGGTTTCACGTAGGAGAATTTTTCTGTCTAAAAAGTGAATGAGGAGGAGACCATTTAAATAGGCTGAAGAACGTGGAAAAAGACTGTCAAAAGAGCTGTTGCAAGGTTCAAAGAATCTGGACATGAGCCTCAACGTTCAAATTTGAATAAGCCAAATGGGTTCAAAAAATAAAGAGCAGCAAAAAGATTTTTGGATTCCAGCCCGAACCCGAAGAGTAAATTGGATCGGCATTCGGCGCCCGCAGGTGTGGGCACGTACCCGCACCCGTTACGCACGCTGAACCGAACCGAACCGAGCTGGGCCGGGCGACGGCGGCGGCGTGCGCATATGGCCCAAGGGGTTCCCCACACAACATCTTTAAGAAAGCAATGAAGAGGAACTAATATATACATACAAGGAGGGGTTGGCCCATCCGATGTGGGACTAAAGGAAAGAAGGAAGTTGAGCTTTTGCTCTAAAGCTAACAATCCCCCCGAAAAGGTCAAGTTCCGAAATAGAAGTGACAAAGAAATTAAAAAAAAAAGAGTTTCTGGGCAGGTATATACTATGCATAGATGATATAGACTACAGCCTTGAATCTCACTTAGTGACTATTGTCTTTGTCTGAAGAAGTACTTGATGGACTATGCCTTGAATCAGACTTCTTTCACCAGATTCAGAAAAATAGCACACATAGTATGCTAGAGGTTCTGGGTCTATCGGGTGGCGCTTTTTTGTTGGCCATGCGCACTAATTCCAAATTCCCGAGAGTTGTCTGGGATCCCCCTGTCCCATAGTCGCGACCTTCACGACCTCTCATATAGGTAAGTCCTTAAGGGTTGGTGATAGGTTTCAACCCCGCATATCATCTTGGACCTATTAAGAGTTTTAAAAACTCATCCTAACCATATCATTCAAGAACACTGTCACCATAGGGATGGAGAATCATTGTACGCATGTACAGCCACTTAGGCAATATAGAATAAGATTTTAATCTCGGGTCAGTATTTCATAAAAGTCACCTAAGTCCAGCTTGTTCCTACCCATTGAACCGGCTTCTTGGGATCTCCAGTCAGACTCGGTTGGGTTGCCACTGCTGGTGACTTTACTTATGGGCTTAACCCCATCCCCCTCGATGATTCTAGGATCAAAGTCCTAGACAGACCCTTCGTCAAGTGGTCTGCAAGATTCTTTTCTGACTTTATATAGTCAAGAACCACATATTTGCCCAATAGGCTCTTTATAGACTTGAAGCGCAGCTACAAGTGCATGTTCATCTTAGCATTCACAGAATCATGCTTTAGTAGTTCCATAACAGATTTATTATCACAGTTTATAGAAATTATAGGAACATGATTAATAGAAACAGGTATATGCATAATAAGGTTTCTTAGCCATTCGGCTTCTGTACATGTAGTGTCCAAGGCTATCATTTTGGAGTCCATTGTACTCCTAGCTATGATAGTTTATTTACATAAGCCCCAGGAGATTGCAGCTCCTCCTAGAGTAAAAACATATCCAGTAGTGGATTTTACATCATGTGAGTCAGTTACCCAGTTTGTATCTGAATAACCTTCTATGATATCAGGGTGTCTAGTATAGTGCAACATATAATCTAGAGTACCCCTAAGATATCTAAATACTCTTTCTAATGCTATCCAATGTAACCGATTTGAGTTACTAGTATATCTATTTAGTCTCCCAATAGCAAATACAATATCAGGTCTGGTCATGTTTGATATATACATGAGAGAGCCTATCATCTGAGAATATCTGTGTTGTTCCATGGGAGAACCCTCATTCTTCTTAAGAACAACACTACTGTCATAAGGAGTAAGAGCAGGTTTCTTATCAAAATACTCAAATTTTCTTAGCATTTTCTCGATAGAGTGTGCTAAGGATAGAGTATAGCACTCCTTGTACTTGGATAATTGTATGCCTAGAATCAAGTTGGCTTCACCTAGATCTTTTATATCAAACTGGCTGGATAAGAAGTCCTTGGTATTAGTAATCAATTCTAGTGATGATCCAAAAATAAGGATGTCATCTACATACAACCATAAGATGACACAACTTTCATCTAAAATTTTGGAGTATATACATTTGTCATACTCATTTGGCACGAAACCATATTCTGAGATGACTATGTCAAATTTGTTGTGTCATTGTTTAGGAGCTTGCTTTAGGCCATAAAGAGATTAAACTAATCGGCAAACTTTTTTTTCTTGGCCTTTAGCAATGAAACCTTCAGGTTGCTCCATGTAGATTTCTTCCTCTAGGTCCCCATTTAGAAATGTTGTCTTTACATCCATTTGATGGATTATCATATTATGAATGGATGCTAAGGCTATAAGGGTTCTAATAGAGGTGATTCTAGGTACATGAGAGTATGTATCAAAATAATCTCGTCCCTTTTTATGGGTAAAACCTTTGGCTACTAATCTAGCCTTGTATTTCTCTATGGTACTATCGGCTCTAAGTTTATTTTTGAATATCCACTTACAACCTATGGATTTACTACCTAAAGGTAGGTCTGCTAGAAACCAAGTATTGTTCTCCATGATGGAGTTATACTCACTGTTAATGGCTTCTTTCCATAAGGGGACATCAGGAGAAGATATTGCTTCTTCATAAGTTGAGGGATCACCCTCTATCAAAAAGGTGAAGAAACCTTCTCCTAAGTTCTTTTCAACTCTTTCTCTTTTACTCCTTCTAGGTTCTATATTTTGTTCGGGTTGTGAACTAGATATTTGAACATGAGAGCTAGTGGACGGAGCAAGAGAGGAGATGGAGGAAGAGGAAGAAATTCTATCTTTAAAGGGATATATATTCTCAAAGTAAACTGCATCGCTTACTTCTATAATAGTATTGTTAGAGATTTCATTTACTTCTGAGTGAGTAACAAGAAATCTATTGGCATTACTATCTAGGGCATATCCTATGAATACAACATCTACAGTCTTAGGTCCAATCTTCCTCTTTTTAGGTTCATGAATTCCTACTTTAGCCAGACATCCCCAAACTTTGAGATAATGGATCCTAGGAGCTCTACCTTTCCATAATTCATAGGGAGTCTTATCATTAGACTTACTAGGAATTCTATTAAGGATGTAACAGGCCGATAATAATGCTTCTTCCTATAAATTATCGGGAGCACCTGAGCTGAGAGCATGGCATTCACCATGTCTAACATGGTATGATTCTTCCTTTCAGCAACAACGTTGGACTGTGGTGAATATGGAGTAGTTACCTCATGGATTATTCTGTATTCTTCACAGAAATTGGTCATATCATTTGATGTATACTCTCTAACATGATCTGATCTAAGAATCTTAATCTTTCTCTCTAACTGGTCCTCAGCTTCAAATTTATAGACCTTAAATCTGTCTAGAACTTCATCTTTGGTTTTGAGAAGATATGTATAACAATACTTTGAATGATCATCTATAAAGGTAATAAAGTATTTTCTTCCACCTCAGGTCAAAACCCTATTTGAGTCACACACATCACTATGAACTAGCTCTAGAAGGTCAGAGTTCATTTCTATAGATTTGAAAGGTAGCCTAGTATGTTTGGCTTAAACACAGATCTCACACTTATGTTTATCATCTATTGGAGTCTTAGGAATAAGATCTAAGTTCATCATCCTTCTTAGGGAACCTAGATTCACATGACCTAATCTACTGTGCCACACATTTGAAGATTCTATATTTGAAACAACAAAGGAAGGATCTAAAATTTTATTCACGGTACTAAAAATAAAAAGACCATCTCTTACAAATCATTTTCTAATAAAAGAGTCATTCTTAGAAAATACTACTTTATTTGCTTCCATAAGAATCTTGTACCCTGAACCTACAAGAAGAGATCCACTGTAACCTCCGTATCCTAAAATTTTTGCTTAAATGTTGTTATTAAGTTAATTTGGGGCTATTAGAATTTTTTTCACAATTTTTGGTTAATTAAAAACAAGTAACGATAATTTTTTAGGGCTTTCAAGAATTTATTTTAGTATCAAACATAATTAAAAATATTTTAAACTTTTATTTTGGGTTCTAAATAATCAAATATATTTTCTAGAATTTATGAGAATTTTTTGAGTAATTTAGTATTTATTGGAAGTTATTTAGACTAATAACTAATTTTTTAGGACTTCTAAAATTTATTGTGCAAGCCCAAGAATATAGAATGGACCCACGTACTTTTTTTTGTATTTATAATATTATTATATATTTTCTGAAATTATTTCAAAAATTTTGAAATATTTTATAATATTTATTTTTATTTAAATAGGTAAAACTAATTTTTAGAGCTTCTCCTAATTATAGTAGGAAACCTATGAACATAAAATTATCCCAAGTATTTTTTTAGGGTTTTTGGGTTCAAAATATATTTTCTATAATTTTTTGAGATTTTTATGATTATTTTTAATGTTTATTTTAAGTTATTTAGATTTAAAATGAATTAAATAATATTTTGATAAAGGCAAATCAAAAACAAATAATATAAACAAAATCATCCAATCAGATTCTGACATGTGTCAGCCTATAAATTTTCATTTATATATATATATATATATATATATATATATATATATATATATATATATATATATATATATATATAATAACCCTAATTATTCTATTATTTTAGAGAGAGAGAGATTTGAGGGGATGTCATCTAGGGTTTCCTTCATCTTCTAGAAGCCATTACTCATAGCTCCGGACTCCAAACGTGGCCCAGTTTCTTGTATTAGAACCATATTGAGGTTAGCTTTCTGAATATATAAATTGTTTTACAAAATTTTGAATATTAAATTCTAGAAAATTCATAGAGCACGGCATGTCTAAAAATAGACTCGTCTGGGTGTTTTCGCGATTTTGGGAGAACCAGGAATCAGAATCACTAACCGTTTGAAGTTTCGAAAATCTAATGTCGAGATAATTGACATATATTTTTCCTAGTATTTAATATGAAATATTTCTGTACTGTTAATTTTTTATAACTTCTAGATTAATAATCAATCACCGTTGCACAATACGATTTTAGGTATGTGCAATAATTTCCAAACGAATTAGAATTCGGATGAGCCATAAATTCTAGTATATTGTTTATGCTGAAATCTACAGGAAACCATACATGAAAGTCGAGTTTGCATTAGTTGACTTTTTTGGTCAACAGATCGCCTCGATTTGCGTGTCATGAGTCTCGAATTGGTAAAATTTAGTTTCTTTGGACAAAATTTAGGAATTAACCTAAAAATCAGAATAATAAGATTAAAATAGAATTTTAGAGTAATTATTTTAGAATTAAATAAATTAAAATAAATTATCTTTCGACATGGTAAAATTGTAATACATAGGCAATTTGGACTGTAACTTGGACTCTGATTCATACCAGCTAAGGACCACAGGCGAGTACATTCTCTGATAGTTTCTTGTTTATGATATCCTCTATGTTCATTGTATTTAGTGTAGATATCCATATTTCTTAACACGATGGTTACACGGATTGGTACATTTGGATCTCGTCATGAGATGTTATTCTTTGTATATGGTGTATCTTGTGCAATTCTTGTTTCATTGATTATCTTGTGCATGTACAGACACTGATTCTCGGAAAGATTTGCTACCTTCCTAGAGAATTTAGTGCCATAGCATACCATGGTTGGATCTACTATACCAGTCGGGGTGGGGAGTATTTTAGTGTAGATATGTGATCATACTCTTCATGTACAAGTCTTATTTTCATGTTAGTGTTGGTCATACACCGCACGTTTGACTAACCAGGCCATTATTCGTGTACAAGTTCCCAAGCCGATCACATGTTAAAGCTAGTACTCACACACTTAGTCATTAGTATTCTTATTCATTGTCATATTGTTCATTCTTGTATTTATTTTCAGTATTTTCTTTATTGTGTATCTCTTTGTGAAACCCCAAAAATTTTAATAAACCGTATTAGTTATTTTAATTTATTATTTATTTTATTTATAGTAATTATGACCTAATTAGAGGAAAATAGATTTATTTAATTTTTATTTGAGGTTTTTGTGCATTTAGGGGATTTATGGAGCCATTATAAAAATTTTTCTAATTTATTCTATGTAGGAGACCATTTTGGACAGTTGCTAGCTTAATGGTATGCACAAATATAAATTCTAGAATTTTCTAGGTATATATATATATATATATATATATATATATATATATATATATATATATATATATATATATATATATATATATATATATATATATATAGTTAATTAGAAAGAGAAAAGAGAATTAGGAAGAAAAAGGAATAAGAAAAAGAAAAAGAAAAAGAAAAATAGAAATAGAAATTCCTATTGAAATACCAAACCCAAAACCTATTCTCTACTCAAACCCGTTTAGCAAACCCCCAACCCGTTAAACAAAAAAGAAAAAGAAAACAGCAGCAGCATCAGTGGTTTGTGAAACCACTGAAGCCCCCCCCCCTTCCGCGTGGATTCCCCCCCCCCCCCCCCCCCGCACCGCCTCTTTCTCTCTACATATACTCTTCCCTAACCCTAAACCCTAACGCCAAATCTCTCCCCCCATCCGCCGTCGATGTCGCGCCGCCCAGCCTCTGACCGCCGCGCAGCCGCCTGGGCGCCGGAGCCACCGTCGCGACCGCCGCACGCCGTGCGCTCGCGAGCATCGCCGCGTAGGAATGGACAGCAACGTACCTGTGTTCCCGCTCCGTTTTTCGTGCCCTTGCTCAACCAAACTCGACTTTGTCTTCTCCGGTACGTTCACCACCTATCCCTCTTTGAATATTGTGCATTAGTTTACCTCATTCAGCCCATAAAACTAGGCGAAAACAGCGTCCAAGTTGACGAAAAATGACAACTTTCGAGTATCGCAGAAAACTGCGGTAACTACCTATGTTTCCGGACTCGTATCTCACACCACAGAGATCCGAATTCGAATTTTCTTTTTGGTATGCGAAGATCACCTAACCTAGTTTATTTTCTGTTAAAACAATATTTTATTTGTTGCTGTATGTTAAAATAAATTAGGTAGAAAAACACAAAAACTTACTTTTTTCAAATTTCCAAAAATTATGAAACGGAGCGCGCCCCGCCAAACGGGACCGCCCCGCCAAACGGGACAGCCCCGTCGTGTACCAAGTATACTAAAAGGTGCGCGCAGTGTATCCGGACATGTAGAAATTCGCTAAAACTGATTTGGACGCGTGTGCGCGTCGGAATCAGCATGTATCCGCAGAAAATTTCCAATATCGCGACTTTTACAAAAGTCGTGCGCATTTTGTGCACGCTGGTCAGAATGCGACGAAACTTGTGCCACTGGACTCGTGGTATCGCGTCAGTCCTGTGACCCAATTTTCACGCAATTCTGAGACAATTGACCAAGTCGCCAATTGGCGGGCACCACGGTTGACTTTTTGGGCGAAATTGTGTTCGACTCATCGGAATCCACATCTGGACATACCGTTGAGTTTGTACTGACATTTAGAGTTTGTTTGACATATAATTTGTCCTATTTAGAGACCTTTACCCTTGGCACGCTTTTCGGTGCGAAGTGGGCTACTAGTGGATCCCGCTTTGACTCGAAATTACCGTTTTGCCCCTATGTCCAAATTGGACGAAAGGTTAGTATTTTCTAGCTATTTCGCTTATTCTGGGAACGTTGGTGATGTTTATTTCAGCATCCGGAGATGTTCATTCTGAGGCCATAGTTTCTGACTCTTGGTGTTTGACATCTGGACGTTACATTTTGCAGCTCTCTTGCCAGACAAGTATACCTTGCATTGTTGTACTGTTTAAATTCTTTATTATTAGTTGCATATTTATTTTATTTAGTATTATATAACTGTGCGCGTCCGAGAAGACTCGGGTGCAGTCAACGAAGGCGTTGACGTTAGGACTTGTGTCTGACCTAGTGTCTAGTAGACCCACCTAAAGTTGTGGAGTTATTGGTATGACTCCCCAGGCCTTGACACGTATCATTACACGTCACAGAGTGAGTTCATGTAGGGACGCGTGCCTCATGCGCGACTGGCCATCAGTGTGAGCAACACGTGTAACGGTATTTAGCTTAGTTGTTTATTCTATAGAGACTTGCATCATAGTACGAGATGTCCACGTCGTGTTCACGACTTGTATATCTATATTGGGTGGGGAGGACGACTAGTAGGCGTATGGGACACCCACTCCCTCTATACAGATACCGCATTCGACGGAGTGATACGGACGTATATATATTGCAGATACCACGTTCTTTAGAGTGTTGGATGTTACTTGGTAATTTTGCTGATACCACACTCTAAAGAACGTTGGACGTTATACTATTTCAGATACCATGCTCCTCGGAGATGGACGATTGCAGAGTGCCCATGTTCTGGGAGCATATGTGGCATATACTAGTCAGTCACGATGATTGGCAAATTACGTCAGCATATGTCTAGTCTACACTTTCCCTACGCACTAAGCTGTCCTCAAATTGCATTCACTTAGATGGTTAGCACACCCCCTTTATTTATTCAGTATTTACTTTATGGCATTCTTCTATGTATCTTGTTATGTCCCTCTGAGGACCTGGTCCCTTTCCAGGTATAGATGTTCATGAGTATTCGCAGGAGCGCAGATCCGGTCAGGCTACTTATATTTCGAGGAGATCTTCTCTTCGAGCTTCGTGATGGTTAGATGTTGTGCCTATATTGTATTCATCTTGTTTATTTTATATTCCAGTTCGGCAGTGGATTTGTTTCCATCCGACGATCATCTCTAGATACTTTATATTGAGATCTAGTTACATGGTTATTGGTTATTCATTTATATTTGATTTCTATGGATGAGATTTAGATTATACCTTGTGACTTGTGATAGTTTTACCACTTGTGAATTATTGTTCATTATATAGCGTACGCATGTATTATGGTTTCCATATATTGGAGTTGTCATATACATGCGGCTGGCATGCTTACGTGTCCCAGTCCTACGTATTTTGGGACTGGGGCATGACATGTTTTTAGTGGTGGCCCATGCATGTCTCAGAGCATATTGTCTCGGTTACGTTACTGTACCGAGCAAGCCTGCACCTAGGATTAGAATATATGATCTCATCCACAATTGACTATGACTTATCTTCCTTCCAGTCTGTTCTATTTAAATAATTGTATCATGCTTGATTCATGTGCTTCCCTAATAATTCCTTGAGTATAGCTCCTGCTAGAATGTAGGAATCTCTGTTGATGGGATAATAATTAGGGTAACATTCCTACTAAGAATACAACTAGGACATTGACACATCACTAAGTTCAGGATGCTTAATGAACCCTATCCTTCCTTACTACCTAATGAACATTAGCGTCCCTCACCTATAGATTAATTTATCATTATCCCTTGATGTATTTATATATGACTTGAGAGTATTATAAACACTACTAGGATTAGTTTGAAATTTGACCATAGTGTTTGGACCTAGTATTGAGGAACCAATAGAATCCAAGGTTAAACATTAGGACTGAACCTAGCTTTTCATGGTAAGTTAGTACCAGAGAGCTACAACTTTAGCACCTTGTCTTATAGTAGCCGAACAATGCCTTAGGAAGCCAAGAGGAATGGATAGAATATTCTCTTGATCATACCTCAAACACAAAGATTAGCAACCACCTTCCCTCAAGAAACCATGACATTATCTAGAGTCTTCCATTTAGTTTTATGACTTGTTCCTCTGAACCCTTAGCGCTCGCTTTTGTGCGATAACTAAATTATGTTTTTCTTTTCCTCATCTTTCGATTCATGCCGCCTAACATTTCTGATTTTTGGCCAAGTAATTTTATCTTATGTTAAGGGTATATAGTTTGCTAGGATTATAGTTGTAATCTTAAAATTTGAAATTAGGTGCTTGGTAGCTAGAGCTTGATAGTTTGAGTTGTTCCTTTAGATTGTGATCTGATTATTCTTAGTTTTAAATTGCGTAACTTGTACCATACCTCGATATAGGCTATATTCCCTTTTCCCTTGAGACCAGTAACTTTTTCATTCTTACTATAGACACTTGTTCTATAAGCACCATGTTTAAGACTTAAGATGGCCATTACCTATATAATGCAATATGAGACCCTAATAAGTACCAAGATCTTTTCCTCGTGTACCCTAATAAGAGTTCTTCTTTATTTACCAAGACCAGGTTATTTTGTAGGATCTCCTTTAAGGCAGTTACAGTATTAGTTTATTATTTTAAGTTGGGTAGTATGCCTCGCAACCTAGTAACACATAGTCCTCTTGACTCATTATTGTAGTATAATTGAACGACATTAACTGTATGCTAGCATAAGACGATAGTGTTTATTAAGACTGTAGAACTTAGAAGGCCATACTCCTATTTGGTCGACTAGCGACTTAGACAAGGAGTTAGAATAATAACTGTAGAGATTGTAGAGTCTTATCTTTTTGTGAATTTGAATTATTTTGTAATTTCTCTCATCATAATCTAGCGTACTTATATTTGCTGTACTACCTTGACTTATGCTGCTACTATAGCCTGGTTTTGCAAGCTTATTCTTTATCAAGCTTGTTCATGATATATGTATTATTGGAGTACTACACTAATATATTTCAGAATCAGTGTATTATGGTCTGATCAACCATAGTGCGCTTGGTTCGCCCTTCGCATAACTACTTTACGTGGATTGAGATATGTAGTGATTAGTAGACGAATGTACTTGCCCTCTAGTTATGTCTGAGCATATCATATCAGTTACATAACTGTACTGATACGAGCATATGAATAGGAATTACCAAAATAGAATTTCAATCCACAACTGCCTTGACAATTCCTATTGAATTCTTTAAACGCCTTGATCCCCACACTTCTAATCTATACCTCCCCCTTGAACTCTTGATTATTGTTTTCCGTCTTCCCTTATTTCGGAAAGACGAAACCTCGTGCTTAGTATAAGTACGAAAAGTGTATAATTTTTGTAGCCATTTCTGTTTGTTTCTTGGAAAATTACCAAACTCTATTATTATATTTGATTTTAGTTTAAAACTGTGCTACCTTTAGAATGACCCTTCACTACCTACCTATATTTTATTTTATTACCTTCCTGATACATGCATCACTATGGCAGCATGAAATTTTTGCCTCGTAACTTTGGTCAAGTTCAGAACTCAAGTGTTTCGATGAAGAATGTATCATTTTGCTATCAGGGGTCTAAATGGATTTCACCTGGATGAACAATTGACTGACTCATAAATGGATAGCAGCACCTATGACTCGGTTGACTTGTAAGAATCAAGAATTCATATGGACCGACGAGTGTCAAGCCGCTTTCGAGGAATCGAAGAAGCGACTGACCACATCACCAATATTGACTATTCCATCAGGATAAGGTGGTTATGTGATCTACAGATGCATCAGGGAAAAGCTTGGGATGCGTATTAATGCAGCATAGCAAGGTGATTGCATATGCAGCGAGACAGTTACGAGTGCATGAGAAGAATTATCCAACTCATGACCTGGAACTTGCAGCCGTTGTATTTGCTCTGAAGCTATGGAGACATTACTTATATGGAGAACGAGTGAAGATCTATACAGACCACAAAAGCCTCAAGTACGTCTTCACGCAGAAGGAGTTAAATATGAGGCAACGCCGATGGCTTGAATTGATGAAAGATTTCGAGATAGAGCTACATTATCAACCAGGCAAGGCTAACGTTGTAGCAGACGCGTTAAGCCGGAAGCCAGCAGCTTATTTCTTGACAGCACAGAGAGAATTATTGGAGGACTTGCAAGAACTTGGCATTGAAGCAATTTTACCCGGAGCAGATGGGACATTACGATGTGGTGATCGTCTTTATGTTCCAAATGGAGAGATTCGACAGGAGCTGATGACAGAAGCTCATAGTTCGATATATTCTATTCATCCTGGAGGCACCAAGATGTATCGTGACTTACGGCAGCACTTTTGGTGGCATGGAATGAAAAGAGAGAGAGCTCGCTTTATAGCTAAATGCCTGGTATGTCAGCAAGTAAAGGCGGAGCACCAGAGAACAGCAGGATTATTGCAACCACTTCCGATTTCAGAATGGAAGTGGGAGCACATCACTATGGACTTCGTCACGGGTTTCCCCAAGAGTCCAAGTGGAAGAGATGCAGTATGGATAATAGTGGACCGACTCACCAAGTCAGCACATTTCTTACCTTTGTAAAGTTGGCCATTCTACAGAAGCTTTAGCTGACTTATATCGTGAGATTGCATGGCAACCCGGTCAGCATTGTATCAGAAAGGAATTCGCGTTTCACATCGCACTTTTGAAGGAGCATGCAAGAGAGTCTTGGAACTCGTCTGAAGTTCAGTACATCTTATCACCCGCAGACAGATGGGCAGTCAGAGCGTACTATTCAGACATTGAAAGATATGTTGAGGGCTTGTATGTTAAAACTTTAGAGGACCATGGGAGGACCACCTACATTTTGTGGAGTTTTCTTATAACAATAGCTATCAAGCGAGTATCCAGATGGCTTCGTTTGAAGCATTGTAAGGAAGAAAGTGTAGGTCTCCTGTGTGTTGAAGTGACGTGGGAGAACGTCAGATTCTGGGACCGGAATTGGTGGTCAACCCCATAGAGACAGTTAAGAAGATATAAGGACACTTGCGAGCAGCGCAAGACAGACAGAAGCAGTGGGCAGACCGTCATCGTCGACCCTTGGAGTTTAAAGAGGGCGATCATGTTTTCTTTAGGATATCACCTACCAGAGGCACCATTCGATTCGGAGGGCGCGTCAAGTTGAGTCCAAGGTATATTGGACCATTTGACGTGCTAGAGAGAGTGGGAGAAGTGACAGATCAACTTGCGCTACCACCTTCACTTGAGAGGGTACATGATGTATTCCATGTGTCGTAACTCAGGCGATATGTGGCAGACAACAGTCATGTTCTCGACCATTCGGAGATCACCATTGGGCCAAGCTTGTCATACCAAGAACAACCCGTGGGAATCCTGGATCGTCGAGAGAAAGTATTGAGGAACCAGTCTATTTCCTTGGTCCGCGTAGCATGGAAGCATGGCGCGCCAGGAGAATCAACTTGGGAGCGCGAGGACAACATGCGCAAATATTTTCCGAACCTATTCATTGACCAAGATATGAAATTACTTTGTTAATTTATATCTTATACCATCCTTGACTTTCTACCGTGGCTTAGTTTTAATTTTGAGGATGAAATTTTTATAAGTTGGGTAGATTGTGAAACCCCAAAATTTTTAATAAATCGTATTAGTTATTTTAATTTATTATTTATTTTATTTATAGTAATTATGACCTAATTAGAGGAAAATAGATTTATTTAATTTTTATTTGAGGTGTTTGTGCATTTAGGAGATTTATGGAGCCATTATAAAATTTTCCTAATTTATTCCATATAGGAGACCATTTTGGATAGTTGCTAGCTTAATGGTATGCACAAATATAAATTCTAGAATTTTCTAGGTATATATATATATATATATATATATATATATATATATATATATATATATATATATATAGTTAATTAGAAAGAGAAAAGAGAATTAGGAAGAAAAAGAAAAGAAAAAGGAATAAGAAAAAGAAAAAGAAAAATAGAAATAGAAATTCCTATTGAAATACCAAACCCAAAACCTATTCTCTACCTAAACCCGTTTAGCAAACCCCCAACCCGTTAAACAAAAAAGAAAAAGAAAACAGCAGCAGCATCAGTGGTTTGTGAAACCACTGAAGCCCCCCCCCCTTCCGCGTGGATTCCCCCCCCCCCCCCCGCACCGCCTCTTTCTTTCTACATATACTCTTCCCTAACCCTAAACCCTAACGCCAAATCTCTCCCCCCATCCGCCGTCGACGCCGCGCCACCCAGCCTCTGACTGCCGCACAGCCGCCTGGGCGCCGGAGCCGCCGCCGCGACCGCCGCACGTCGCGCGCTCGCGAGCATCGTCGCGCAGGAATGGACAGCAACGTACCTCTGTTCCTGCTCCGTTTTTCGTGCCCTCACTCGACCAAACTCGACCCCGTCTTCTCCGGTACGTTCACCACCTATCCCTCTTTGAATATTGTGCATTAGTTTACCTCGTTCAACGCGTAAAACTAGGCGAAAACAACGTCCAAGTTGACGGAAAATGACAACTTTCGAGTATCGCAGAAAACTGCGGTAACTACCTATGTTCCCGGACTCGTATCTCCTACCACAGAGATCCGAATTCGAATTTTCTTTTTGGTATGCGAAGATCACCTAACCTAGTTTATTTTCTGTTAAATACAATATTTTATTTGTTGCTGTATGTTAAAATGAATTAGGTAGAAAAATCCAAAAACTTACTTTTTCTAAATTTTCAAAAATTGCGAAACGGAGCGCGCTCCGCCAAACGGGACCGCCCTGCCGTATACCAAGTGTACCAAAAGGTGCGCGTAGTGTACCCGGACGTGTGGGAATTCGTGGAAACTGATTTGGACGCGTCTGCGCGTCGGAATCAGCCTGTATCCGAAGAAAATTTCCAATGTCGCAACTTTTACAAAAGTCGTGCGCATTTTGTGCACGCTAGTCAGAATGCGACGAAACTTGTGCCACTGGACTCGTGGTATCGCGCCGGTCCTTTGACCCAATTTTCACGCAATTCTGAGATAGTTGACCAAGTCGCCAATTGGCGGGCACCACGGTTGACCTTTTGGGCAAAATTGTGTTCGGCTCATCGGAATTCACATCTGGACATACCGTTGAGTTCGTACTGACATTTAGAGTTTATTTGACCTATAATTTGTCCCATTTAGAGATCTTTACCCTTGGCATGCTTTTCAGTGCGAAGTGGGCTACTGGTGGACCCCGCTTTGACTCAAAATTACCGTTTTGTCCATGTGTCCAAATTGGACAAAAGGGTAGTATTTTCTAGCTATTTCGCTTATTCTGGGAACGTTGGTGATATTTATTTCAGCATCCGGAGACGTTTATTCTGAGGCCATAGTTTCTGACTCTTGGTGTTTGACATCTGGACGTTACATTTTGCAGCTCTCTTGCCAGGCAAGTATACCTTGCCTTGTTGTACTGTTTAAATTCTTTATTATTAGTTGCATGTTTATTTTATTTAGTATTATATAACTGTGCGCGTCCGAGAAGACTCGGGTGCAGTCAACGAAGGCGTTGACGTTACTACTTGTGTAACACCCCGTTCCGCTCTAGCGGACTGCCGGCTAAATCGGCAAAGTGCAACTGTCCCGACCCGCTTTGCCTTAAAGGAGAAGCAAAGGATATCCAGACTTGTCCCTACAGGAATCCGGCTTAGGCTTTCAGAGGCTCGCTTGACGTATCGCTCTACCGAGGCGAATCATCGCTAAGGTGGGTGGTTACGGTGAACTTGTCTTTGCTTAGCCAGCACACATAAAATCTGAAATATTTCATGCTAGTCGCTAGGTGATTCACCCCCTGCATGCTAATGAATCCAACGCACCTAGCTAAGGGAATAATCCCAACTTGTATTGCTTGCTAGAACATGGAAATTGAAATACTGCTTATATTCAGACCCTCGCATGCCAAGTCCCCTAACGATCTAACTCTCGGCTTACCTTCGGGTCCGAGCAACGTGTCTGCTTACGTTCCTTAGAAACGCATGCTTGTCTGCTTGAATGTTGCCTTGTTTTCATCCAAACCCCGGGAGACTACTAAGTAGTCGTTCCGTGCATGACTGATCCTGCAAGTATCCGGGATCGTTAGGTCACCCAAGGCAGCCCCGAACCAGGGGAATGCATCAAGGCAAAGTCACTCACTGAATAACGAATCAAGGTGCAAGCACCTCGTGTACTCGTGTATCCGTGTTCACATGTTCTCGTGTATCTCGTGTACTCGTGTTGCCTGCTTGGCCAAATAAATCATGTACTCGTGTTGCCTGAAATTGGTTTGACCCTGACTTGCATGTCGCGGACAACTCGGAAATGAGGCATAGTTCCACGGACGGTCACCGGGGCACCGGGGCCGCTCCGATCCGGATGGAACTTCAAGTGTGGTCCATCGTGTGCAGGCGAGTGGTTTGTAGCATATCGTGTACTTAGTTGCATTCCACTTGGCCTAGGACCACATCATGTGTAGTCTATCGTGTGCTGGCGAGATGGTTTGTAGCACATCGTGTACTTGGTTGCATTCCATCTTGGCCTTGGACTACATGTGCAATCCATCGTGTACGGGCGAAATGGTTCGTAGCGCATCGTGTGCTCTCGTTGCGTTCCATTCTCGTCTGGGATTAGTCCTTTATGGCTATGCCAGCGACTCATGTTCATATAGATAAGTCATCCTCGCTTAGCGGCTATCCGCGTGCGAGTCATTGCATCGCATCGAAGAACAACTGAGCACACCAAATATTGTCCCGTTCAATGACTCTGGTGTTGCATATGCTATAACTTGGTTTTTATTGTGAATGCCCCTGAATGTTTATACTTGCCCGTGCTTGAATTATATTGTTTGTCTTGGACAGGGAAGGACAAATGGTAAGTCTCGCCGTGTTTTCTCTCATGTTGCACGGCGCACTGCCACACGAGTTAGGCTATTCAAATCTTGCATAAAACTGATCCTAAGGCAACTAGAAAGATAACTTAATAGTTGGTGCACGGAACCTGTATATCGTGTTTGGATTTGTCGAGCGGGCGAGTAGCTTCCTCACCAGTGCATTCAATGTACTGATAATCCACCAGTTTGTATGCAGGGTGCGGGAAAACCTCGTTCGGTGTGGATGCCTCCTTCGTGCGTGCTAAGGTGTGGAGATCACTCCGAAGCAGCGGTGCGTCCGGAACTGAAGCACATATACAAGACATAATGTTGTGAACATCGCCTGAACATCGCCTAAACATCGCCTGTACAATCATTCCACAAATTGTAGCCACTTGGCACGCTTTACTGTTTCAGAGAGAGAGGCTTGAGCGACTTGTAATCTCGGCTATACCCTGCCTGTAACACTTGTTTATATCAATAAAGAGTTGCTTTACTTCAACTTGTGTTATTCAATGCTTCCGCTATATTGTCGACTCAGTGAACCTGTTACCGATCGCTATGCGTTCATGACTCCGCTGCACTCGGACAATCTGTGCGACTCTGTGGCTTAGAACTCTTACCGCCAGCCAATGAACCTCAGCCTTGCACGGGCGTGGTTCACGCTCGTGCGAAATCATGCCCAGATGGGTTTAAAGCGATCGTTCCGTGGGAGCGCTGGCGCGGTGATTCTCGCCTAGCGGGAACGGCCGATTTGCTTGCGGGAGATCGGGGCGTGACAACTTGTGTCTGACCTAGTGTCTAGTAGACCCACCTAAAGTTGTGGAGTTATTGTTATGACTCCCCAGACCTTGACACGTATCATTACACGTCACAGAGTGAGTTCATATAGGGACGCGTGCCTCATGTGCGACTGACCATCTGTGTGAGCAACACGTGTAACGGTATTTAGCTTAGTTGTTTATTCTATAGAGACTTGCATCATAGTACGAGATGTCCACGTCATGTTCACGACTTGTATATCTACATTGGGCGGGGAGGACGACTAGTAGGCGTATTGGACATCCACTCCCTCTATACAGATACCGCACTCGAGGAGTGATACGGACGTATATATATTGCAGATACCACGTTCTTTAGAGTGTTGGATGTTACTTGGTGATTTTGCTGATACCACACTCTAAAGAACGTTGGACATTATACTATTTCAGATACCATGCTCCTCGGAGATGGACGATTGCAGAGTGCCCATGTTCTGGGGACATATGTGGCATATACTAGTCAGTCACGACGATTGGCAAATTACGTCAGCATATGTCTAGCCTATACTTTCCCTACGCACTAAGCTGTCCTCAAATTGCATTCACTTAGATGGTTAGCACACCCCCTTTATTTATTCAGTATTTACTTTATGGCATGCTTCTATGTATCTTGTTATGTCCCTCTGAGGACCTGGTCCCTTTTCAGGTGTAGATGTTCATTAGTATTCGCAGGAGCGCAGATCCGGCCAGACTACTTATATTTCGAGGAGATCTTCTCTTCGAGCTTCATGATGGTTAGATGTTGTGCCTATATTGTATTCATCTTGTTTATTTTATATTCTAGTTCGGCAGTGGATTTGTTTCCATCCGACGATCATCTCTAGATACTTTATATTGAGATCTAGTTACATGGTTATTGGTTATTCATTTATATTTGATTTCTGTGGATGAGATTTAGATTATACCCTGTGACTTGTGATAGTTTTACCAATTGTGAATTATTGTTCATTATACAGCGTACGCATGTATTATGGTTTCCATATATTGGAGTTGCCATATACATGCGGCTGGCATGCTTACGTGTCCTAGTCCTACGTATTTTGGGACTGGGGCGTGACATATTTTTAGTGGTGGCCCATGCAGGTCCGACATATTATGGACCACAGGGAGAGTAGCTGCAGCCTTGGACCTTGTAGCTCAGGTGTAATTCCGGGAGGTCTAGCCGGGATCACTAGTTATTCAGTTAGTTTATTTTAGCAGATTATTGGTACCGAATTTGTTTCCGGCATACTTTAAGACTTGGATGTTATTGTTTGAGTTAGATTATTTTGTTTAGACTTGTGTTGCATTTCGTTTATTTTCTTCGATATCTTATCGTGCTTTAGTTCTGTGATTAAGTATTTACATATTATATTGTGATATCTATGTCTCCTTATGGAGTTGGATATTCGTGTGAGATTGATTAGCTAGTATAGTGACCTATACAGCGTTCTACCGCCGATGCTGCGACGTAGGCTGGACGTACCCACGTACTCGTGCCCCTATATCGGGTGCGGGTCTTGACACATTTTTAGTGACGGTCCATGCAGGTCAGACTTCGCAAGTTGTGCGACATCGTGGTAGTGCGACGTCTTAGTTGTACTACTGCGTGTCTGCGATAGGATATAGGACATAGGATACTAGGATGAGAGAGGATACTCAATCACAAATTTTTGAAAGATTTCTGGGACAACCCTTGAGAATCTTATAATTTCCAATTTAAATTTTTTTCGTTGTTTCCATCCGTTCTCACTTGTTATTGAATTTGATTCTTGTTGATCGGTTGTTAAATTTAATTCTCAGTGTCGTTGTTGAGTTTGATTTCTTATCGAGATAAATTTTACGGACTAAAATTACGGTATCATCTGATAACATATGTTGATGAGGACAGTGAGAAAGATTAACATTAGAGCTATTGGACTACAAGATGTGAATTTAAATTTATAATTTGAAGATTGGAAATAAATTTCAATTTTTAAGAATTTTTGAGGAGTTGAGATTTTATGTTATTAATTTTTTTTGAGGATTCAAATTCAATTCAATAAACATAGTCAAAGCTATAAAGATTTTTGGAAGTGATTAAAATTTTATTTCAATATTTGAATATTTGACTTTTGAGGAAAGTATATACATTTTATTTTAATTGTTCGAGAAGTTAAATTTTGAGGATTTTATTTTGAGGATAAAATTTTATGATGGGTAGAAGTTATCATATTTGATTACTGACGAAAATAAAAAATTGAGGATAATGTTGAATTTTTTTCAAATTGAGGATAATGTTGAAAGTTTTTAAGATTTAGGATAATCTCGAAAGTTTTGAGATATAATTCAAGGATAATGTTAAAAATTTTGAGTATTAGGAGTTCGATATAATATTGAAACTTGGATTATCGGTTTGGTTAGACCAAAGTAATAACAATATAAAGATTTAATTTTATAACTTGTTGAATTCGACTTTTAAGGAGTTAATTTGAAGTCAAAATTAAATATATATTTTTTGAGAGATATGATTGATTGAGTAGATTTGGAATTCAAATATTGAGGATGAGACTTTAAATTTTTTAAATTTATTCATGAAATATATATTAGTAGGATTTACTTTGAAGATTGGATTTAACTTTTAAATTTTTAGGATTGAATCATTAATCGATATTCTAAGGATGATCATTAATTTAAATATCGAGAATTCGTATACGTAATAGAAGTGAGGATAAATTGAATTGTGGCTATGGAGACAATCAAATTATTGTGAGAAATGACTACAATATGAGATTCTAAATTTTAAGGATGGAATTTGTTTTAAAATTTGAAGATTGGATTTAATTTTTAAGTTTGGATATGAGATTAAATTTGAAGGATTTAATTATTAAATTTTTGAAGAGATTTATAAATGAGATTTAAATTTTAAAGAAATAATGTTAGATTGTATTTAAGAGTTATGACTTGTGAATCTGATTTACGAGAAAAATTCTAATGAATTTTAAATTTTGAAGATAAATTCAAATTTTGAAGATTTACGTTAAAATTTTAAGTTATTAGGATGAAGTTAATTTTTAAGGATTTTGTTAAATGACAATAGTGGTTTAACTTCATGATTATATTGCTTAAATTTTGATTGTGGCAAAAAAAAATTATTAAGGATTCAAAATTTTGAGGATAAACATTAATTTAAATAAAGAGTTGGAAATTTAATATGGCAGAATTGACGATTTATTTAAATCATTGATTTTTATGAAGATTATAATATGATTGAATTTGTCATTAAATTTTGAAAAATTTAAGAAGATTATCATTATATTTATTTGACTGCAAGATATAAATTTAAAATTTATATTTTGAATATTGCATTTGAAGATTTCGTAAGTATTACATTGTTTGAGTATTGTGTGAAAAAAGAATCGAGGAATAAGATCACTAATGGATCAGTGTTTGAATTCAAATTTTTGGGATGAGATTTTAAATTTTATAAATATGCATTGATTGGATTTAAATTAGAGGATTGGATATTAAAAAATTTGAGTATTTAGTTATTAACTTAATATTTTGTAGGAGATTGTGATAAGAATATAATTTGATTTTAATTTTGAGGATTTTCAGGAATATGATATATTTATAGAATTTTGAAAAATTTGTGATATAACAATATGAATTTACTCCATGATTATATGGTTTGAAAAAAAAAACTATTGAGGATTTTAAATTTCGAGGACGAATTTTTTTTAAGGTGGGTAGACTTGTAACCTCCGTATCCTAAAATTCTTGCTTAAATGTTGTTATTAGGTTAATTTGGGGCTATTAAAATTTTTTCACAATTTTTGGTTAATTAAAAACTAGTAACTATAATTTTTTAGAGCTTTCAAGAATTTATTTTAGTATCAAACATAATTAAAAATATTTTAAACTTTTATTTTGGGTTCTAAATAATCAAATATATTTTCTAGAATTTTATGAATTTTTTTTGAGTAATTTATATTTATTGGGTGTTATTTAGACTAATAACTAATATTTTAGGACTTCTAAAATTTATTGTGCAAGCCCAGGAAATAGAATGGACCCATATAATTTTTTTTGCGTTTATAATAATATTATATATTTTCTAAATTTATTTCAGAATTTTTGGAATATGTTTAATATTTATTTTTTATTTAAATAGGTAAAACTAATTTTTAGAGCTTCTCCTAATTATAGTAGGAAACCAATGAACATAAAATTGTCCCAAGTATTTTTTTAGGATTTTTGGGTTCAAAATATATTTTCTATAATTTTTCGAGATTTTTATGATTATTTTTATTGTTTATTTTTAGTTATTTAGATTTAAAATGACTTAAATAATATTTTGATAAAGGCAGATAAAAAACAAATAATATAAACAAAATCATCCAATCAGATTCTGACACTTGTCAGCCTATAATTTTTCATTCAGCAGTGTATATATATATATATATATATATATATATATATATATATATATATATATATAACCCTAATTATCCTATTATTTTAGAGAGAGAGAGAGATTTGAGAGGATGTCATCTAGGGTTTCCTTCATCTTCCAGAAGCCATTACTCATAGCTCCGGACTCCAAACGTGGTCCAGTTTCTTGCATTAGAACCATATTGAGGTTAGCTTTCTAAATATATAAAAAAATTTACGAAATTTTGAATATTAAATTCTAGAATATTCATAGAGCACAGCATGTCCGAAAATAGACTCGTCTCGGTGTTTTTGCGATTTCGGAAGAACTAGGAATCATAATCACTAACCGTTTAAAGTTTCAAAAATCTAATGTCGAGATAATTGACATATGTTTTTCCCAATATTGAATACGAAAAATTTCTGTACTGTTAATTTTGTATAACTTCTAGATTAATAATCAATCACCGTTGCACAATGCGATTTTATGTATGTGCAATAATTTTCAAACGAATTAGAATTCGGATGAGCCATAAATTTCAGTATGTTTTTGATGCTGAAATCTACAGGAAACCATGCATGAAAGTCGAGTTTGCATCGGTTGGCTTTTTTGGTCAACATATCGCCTCGATTTGCGTGCCATGAGTCTCGAATTGGTAAAATTTAGTTTCTTTGGACAAAATTTAGAAATTAACCTAAAAATCAGAATAATAAGATTAAAATATGGTTTTAGAGTAATTATTTCAGAATTAAATAAATTTAAATAAATTATCTTTTGATATGGTAAAATTGTAATACATAGGCTATTTTGACTGTGACTTGGACTCTGATTCATACCAGCTAAGGACCACAGACGAGTACATTATCTGATAGTTTCTTGTTTATGATATCCTCTATGTTCATTGTATTTAGTGTAGATATCTATATTTCTTAACACGATGGTTACACGGATTGGTACATTTGGATCTCGTCATGAGATGTTATTCCTTGTATATGGTGTATCTTGTGCAAGTCTTGTTTCATTGATTATCTTGTGCATGTACAGACACTGATTCTCGGGAAGATTTGCTATCTTCCTAGAGAATCCCGTGCCATAGCATACCATGGTTGGATCTACTATACCAGTTGGGGTGGAGAGTATTTTAGTGTAGATATGTGATCATACCCTTCATGTACAAGTCTTCTTTTCATGTTAGTGTTTGTCATACACCGCACGTATGACTAACCAGGCCATTATTCGTGTACAAGTTCCCAAGCCGATCACATGTTAAAGCTAGTACTCACACACTTAGTCATTAGTATTCTTGTTCATTGTCATATTGTTCATTCTTGTATTTATTTCCAGTATTTTCTTTATTGTGTATCTCTTGTACATGTATATGCATCTTGTATATTTATATCTATTTACTGCTACATAGTTTATATCATTGATTTAGAACTGCTATTAGAGATGTACTTCGTTCCATCCTGACTGGAAATATTTTTCCAGGCTGCGACTTAGAGGACTGGTGTCCGACATATTATGGACCACATGGAGAGTAGTTGCAGCCTTGGACCTTGTAGCTCAGGTGTGATTCCGGGAGGTCTAGCAGAGATCACTAGTTATTCAGTTAGTTTCTTTTAGCAGATTATTGGTACCGGATTTGTTTCCGGCATACTTTGAAACTTGGATGTTATTGTTTGAGTTAGATTATTTTGTTTAGACTTGTGTTGCATTTCGTTTATTTTCTTCGATATCTTATCGTGCTTTAGTTCTGTGATTAAGTATTTACATATTATATTGTGATATCTGTGTCTCCTTATGGAGTTGAATATTCGTGTGAGATTGATTAGCTAGTATAGTGACCTAGACAGCGTTATACCGTCGATACTGCGGCGTAGGCTGGACGTACCCACGTACTCGTTCCCCTATATCGGGTGCGGGTCGTGACATCCACTAACTAAATTTTTCGTAATAGACGGCACATGTAACACATCATGAAGAGTCAAAATTTTTCCTGATATCATCTTTAGATCTATTCTTCCTCTTCCTATAATCTGTGCCACTGAGCCATCTCTTAGAGTTACACCTCCTCCACCTGATTCCTGGTAGTTTGAAAAATAGGAGCGATCAAAAGAAACATGAACATTAGGTCCATAATCCAACCACCAATCGTCAGAATAGTAGAAAATATTGACTAAGGGTTGATAGCTTACAGACCTGAAGGAACTAGGAGAGCCGTTGAGAAGCATGTTTGCTTCTGGTTTGGCTGGACGTTTCCCTTTGGAAGAGGTCTGGACAGCTTCCTTCTTCCTATGGAAACAGTTGGTGGCTATATGGTTTATTTTATCACACACAAAACAAAATCTCTTCTGATCCTGAGTCTGACCGAAGTTTCTTGGTTTATAGTGGTGATGGTTTTGGTGGTGAGGCTGAGGGTTATGCTTCTTCTTGAAGAGGTTCCTTTTGGGTTTGTGGTGATGATTAGGCTTGGGTTTGCCTTGGGATTCTACCGGGTTTACCTTAGCTTTAGACTCAGACTTAGGGTTAGACCTTGGCCTAATTTGTTCTTCTGTTCTAATTTTCTTTAGTACTTGAGCAAAGGTAAGGTCACCTTGTGTATGTATAAGATCTTTCTTAACATCAGACCAAGAAGGAGGGAGCTTGTCTACCAAACATGCTATTTTATACTCAGTAGAAAAGAAAGTACCTTTGGCTTGAATATGTCTAAGATATTCTTGGAATTCATGTATTTGGTCATTCATGGGTTTATTATCTACCATAAAGTATCTGTTGAATGAGGATGTAAACCCCCTGATTTTTCAAGATTTTCAAAACCGAATTTTTCGGAATTTTCTGGGAATTTTCGGGAATTTTTGCTAATTAAAAACAAGGTATTTTTGGCATTAAATAAAATTAAATGTTTTTAAAAATATATTAAAATATTATGAAAATAATATTTTATAGTGTAAAATTAAAAATCGGACATAGGATAATTTTTCGGGAATTTATTGGACCCCGGATGGATTTTTAAAGCCTTAAAAACTATTGATTTAATAAACCAAATTAATTAAACCGGTTTACCCGAACCCAATACCAACCTGAACCGGACCGGTCGGTCTACCCGAACCAGCCCAACCCCTTAACGGGTCGGATTCGGGTCAGACCCGACCCGACCCGTCCGCCCGAACCCGCAACCCTTTCTCTCCCATCTCTCGCAGAAACCGCCCGAGCCGGCCGTTGGCCTCCCCTCCGCCGGCTGACCCGCCGCCCGTTCACCTTCCAGCGCCTCCCCTTCCTCTTCCACGTAACCCCCGACCCCTCGCCTCAGCCGGCCGCAACCGCCGCCGTTCCCTCTCCCATCTCCTCTCTATAAAGCCCTAGCTTCCTCCTCCCTCTTCTCCTACTTCGACCGCTTCTCCGGTGACCACGAACTTCGACCGCCGTCCCCTCCAGCCCGGCGACCACCACCTACTCCTCCCTCCTCTTCGCCAGGCCCTCCCCGAGCTTCCCCTCCAGAATCTGTAAAACCCCCTTCCTAGAAAGTCGTATATACCCTTTTTTTATTAATTATTAATTAAATTGTAGTAATTAGGTCTAAATAGGAGAAATAGATTTTTAATAATTTTTATTTTAGGTGTTCGGGCACTTAGATGACTTATGGGACCATTAGGAATTTTTCGGAATTTATTCCATGTAGGAGCCCCCTTGAGCAGTTGCTAGCCTAACGATGTGCATTATTCTAATCCATGAATTTTCTTATGAGTATATATATATGATATATATGTATACACAAATATATATGTATATATATATTTAGAAAGAAAAGGAAAGAAAGTATAAGAATTAATTAAATAAGGAAGTTACTAATAATAATAATAATAATAATAATAATAATAATAGTAATAATAATAACTACTACTATACTTACATTCCTTAGGAATTGCTACTTTTCCCTTCAGCCAATTCCTTCCAGGACCCGTCTAATGATAATAGTACTAATAATAATAATAGTAATAATAATAAAACAAACTACTAAGAACCATTCAAGACTTAGCAAATGCCATATTCTTTCTTCAGCAACTAACTAGTTGCTGTGACCCTTCAGCCTTTAGCAAATGCTAATCCCGGACCCGCCCTTATATGCATAAGCAGCAGCAGCAAGTATTACTTGCTAGCGGACCGCGGACCCGCCTCTCCCCCTTGTACTATTCACGTTATATATATAGATATATATATATATATTTCTCTCTCAAACCCTAACCTAAATTTCCAGACCTCTTCTTCCCATCTAAGAGCCGTCACCGCAGCCAGAGAAGCCCCGCCAAGCCATCCAACCATCCCGACGACTCCGACCTCGCGCCCTGCAGATTCCCACTCGAGGCACCTTCGCTCCGGAGTGATTTTCCGTCGACTCGCTCGACCAAACGTTGTTCCGTCTTCATAGGTATGATCATCCCTTAACCCTCTTCCATAGTTGTTTTATAGCCAACCTCGGATAACGTGTGCCCCTAGGTGAAAAACAGCGTCCAAGTCGGCACGAGCAGACAGAATTCTGGAATCACAGAATTCCAGAATGACCACCCATATTGCCGAGTTCGTATCTCCCACCACAGAGATCCGAATTCGGTGATTATTTTTGATACCTGTAGAATTCCTGACCTAGTTTATTTTCTGTAAAATAACCCTAGGCTATTAGTTGTTGTGGACATAATTATATTCGTCACAAAACTGCGCGCACCCACTTTTTCCAGATTTCCAAAAGTTGGAATACGAAGCGCGCCCCGCCAAACGGGACCGCCCCGCCGTGTGCCAAGTGTACCGAATAGTGCACGCAGCATAACCGGACACGTAAAAATTCGTGGGGACTGATTCGGACGCGTGTGCGCGCCGGAATCAGGCCGTATCCGCGGACAAATTTCGTGTCGCAACTTTTGTGGAATTCGCGCGTATTTTGTGCACGCTTGTCAGATTTCGACGAAACTTGTGCCACTGGACTCGTGGAAATGCGCTGGTCCTGTGACCCAATTTTCACGCATTTCTGAGACGATTGACCAGATCGCCAATTGGCGGGCCCCACAGTTGACTTTTTGGACAAAATTGTGTTCGACTCATCGGAATCCACATTTGGACATGCCGTTGGGTTCGTACTGACATTTAGAGTTGTTTGACCTATAGTTTGTCCCATTTAGAGACTGTTACCCTTGGCACGCTTTTCGGTGCAAAGTGGGCCACAGGTGGACCCTACTTTTACCCGAAATTACCATTTTGCCCCTGTGTCCAAATTGGACGAAAGGGAAGTGCTTTTTAGCTATTTTGCTCATTCTAGAAACGTTGGTGATATTTATTTCAACATCCGGAGACAATTGTTCTGTGGCCATAGCTTTGATCCTGTGCGTTTGACTTCTGGACAGTACACCTTGCAGCTTTCTTACCAGGCAAGATACCTTGCCAAATTGTTTACAGTGCTTTGCATGCTATTTATATTTCTGTTTATTTATTTCATTTCTGTATAGTTCTTGCATGTGTAGTTTTCTTTCAGTCATTACTATGTATTAGATATGTTGACACACACATGGCACTTAGTATCATCGAGGACAATCATTAGGCGTATGGGCTTTTAACCACTCTGGTAAATCGTAGTATATAGCTCGCACTACGGGCGTGTGTCGCGCTGGTCGCTACCCTAGAGGTATGTCGATTTCTGTAGAGTCGCGCTGGTCGCTACCCAAGAGGTATGTCGATTTCTGATGTTCTAGACGGGTGTGTGAGTTGTGAGGCTTAGATCGAGTAGACTACCCTTGCCCATACGTCGAAAAGTTGTCCTCACTTGCATTCATATAGATTGTCTTGTACAACGTACTTATTTATTTTCAAATTATATGCATGTTTACTGTATTCAAGTTGGCTCGTATTTTCTGTATCTTGTTACGTCCCTCTGAGGACCTGGTCCTCTGCCAGGTGTATCTATTCTTGAGTATTTGCAGGAGCACAGATCGGATGGCTATATATGTTTCGTGGATGTCCTCTCTTCGAGCCCGTGATTGCTAGATGGTGTTCTTATATGGTGTTGTTGTGTTGTACTTACTTTAATATTTGCTCTTACCTTCGAGTTGGTAGTGGATTTGTTTCCATCCAACTATCATCTTTAGATACTTCTTATTGAGATCTAGTTATATAGATGTTGGTTATTTATTTATATTGATTTTTTGTGGATGCGATTTAGATTTTACCCTGTGACTTGTATTACATTTTATACCACTTGTGGATTTTATATTCATATTACAGCGTACGTGTGGATTGGTTTCCATATATTGGAGTTGCCATATCCATGCAGCTGGCATGCTTACGTGTCCTAGTCCTACGTATTTTTGGGACTGGGGCGTGACAGAATCCCCGCCGGCCGACCCTCCCCGAGCGAGCCCGACCTCGACACTGCTCCGCCCAGCAGCAGCCCTCTGCGCCGCCTCCCGCACGCCGTCACCTCCGGCCAGCGCCGCCAGCGACGCCCCCAGCCCCTCCGGCCCGCCTCCGGCCGCAGCGCCGCCTCCTCCTCCGGCGATCTCCGTCAGCAGACCCAAACCCTAACCCTAGCTTCTGTAGACACGTGTCGGACACGAAGAAATTGATTTCCCGGAGCCCTGTTCAGGTACTCGTATCTCACTCCTCGCTACCCCGATTTTTTTCCGTCAGTTGCATCGCGTAGCCTGCATGACCCCCTCGGTGCCCATGCAACCCGCTCGGCGCATCGCGTCCTGTGGTGATCGCGAACTGCGATCCAAAAACAGGAAAACCAACGCCCTGTTTCACCCCGGAACTGAGTGCGCCCCGCCAAACGGGACGACTTGGTCGCGTGCGGTCTTCACAGATACGTGCGCGTCGTCGATACGGACGTGCGAGATTTCGCAGAAGCTGATTCGGATGTGCGTGCACACCGAAAGCAATGCGTATCCGCGGACACCGCCCCGTATCCGACCTTTCTGGTTCTCGCTGAAACTTAGTGTACACACATCGGATCGAGACGAAACTTGCGCCATCGAACTCGTAGCAATACGCTGGTCCTGCGAGCCAAGTTTGGTTCAATTCTGAGAACGTTGACAAAATCGCGTGTCGTGGGCCCCACAGGCTCCACTTGACAGGCGATTTTGTGATCGGCTCATCGGAATCCAATTCTGGAAGTTCCGTTGGGTTCGTATCATCGTTCCTGACCTGTTGACACTAAGTTGGACAGATTTGGAGACCTTTGACCCTGACGCATTTTTCGGTGCAAAGCGGCCCATATTTGGACCCCGCCTTGACCCGAAAATGTCATTTTTGCCCCTGTGTCCAAATTGGACTCAAGGACAGGCATTTCTAGCTGATTAATATTTTCTGGATCTAATGGTGATGTCTATTTCAGCAACCGGAGTACTGCCTGCAATCCCCGCTGAAGCCAGAGCGACAATTGGAGCCGGAAATCCAGGCAAGTGTACCTTGCCAATCTCTGCAGTTTTGATACTTATTTTCTTGACATATATACTTGTTGTACATGCTTAAACCTAGGGCCGTGTGATGTGCTTAGCGTCTGATTATAGTCGGGTGCCAACTTCGTACGCGGAGTTGTGTAACGTCATCTAGACATGGATATCGTGACCCTTTGCATTCTCGTACTTGCATTATCAAGTACGTTTTACCCAGGACACCTGACACTATTCATGATACGGAATCGTCCTGAGATATTCATGGTGATTCTGTATAGGATACAGTTTTCATGACTTATTCCTTTGCTTAGATATTATATGACTGGATGCATTAGCTATGATCCTGTATGGCATGGACATGAGACGTCGTGGACATGAGATGCATGATTACATTGGATGGGGAGAGTCACACAGGCTACAGGTTGATGATATATCATGACAGCGTCTCAGTCTTTCTCTGAGCTAGACGACTGCTGGCGTCTCAGTCTTTCGCTGAGCTAGACGACCACATGATATCACTGCTACCGGCTCCCCGACACAGAGCTTGTAGTAGTTTCAGCCTGAGTTCTAGTGCTGCTCTCATATTGCATATCACTTAGATGGTTATATATTTACCCTATTGTTTCATTGCTGCACTGCATTTATTTTGGCATGTATTTTCTGTACCTTGCTATGTCCCCTGAGGACCTGGATCCGGATTATGTCCCCAGATTTAGAAGACGAGATTTACCCAGAGATATACATGTAAGCCCCCTGATTTTCAGAATTTATTAATTTGGATTTTTATAATTTTCGGGGATTTTTTCCTCAATTAAAACCTAGGCTTTTGATAATTTAATAATTTTTAATTGCTATTAAATAATATTATAATATTGTGGAAATAATATTTTATGGTGTAAAATGGAAAACCGGACATAGGGTAATTTTCCGGGAATTTATTGGACTCCGGAAACCCGTTTAAAGCCCTGAAAACCGAAGTACATTTAAACCGAATTAAACCCGTGCCAACGCCCGACATCCCCATGAGAGCCGAAGCCAACCCCAAGGAGCGTTGACCCAGCCCAAATCCTAGGTCAAACCCTAGTCCAATTTCTGTATGTATAAATACCTAATTTCCTAAGTTTTTCTCCAGAATTAAAAAGAAAAGAAAATAAAATTTCCCAAAATTTCCCCAATCCCTAATTCTAATTAACCCTAACCCTAACCTAGCCGTCGGCTACCCCTCCCCTCGTCGTCGTCTTCTTCCCTCTCCCGCCGGTGACTCGCCTCGAGATCCTCCACCTCCGTCTAGTCGTCCCCGTCATCAGCGTCTCCACCTAACACCCTCCATCTCCGACTCCGCCTCGCCAAGTCCTGCCCAGCCCAGAACCACCACCATCAACCACCCTCACAATCTTCCTCCGCCCAGAGCCCCGCCTCGCCGTGCCCAGACCCTTCTCCCCTTCCTTCCCGTCGTCTCCACCCTTCCCCCATACTCGCCGGAGCAGACCACCGACCCGCTACTGAACCGCCTGATCCCAGCCGCTCATCGCCTGGAGCCGTCCCCCGACCAGTCGACCTCGATCCGCCGCCTTCCTGCATCTCTCCGCCCATCGCCGCCTGGAGCACCACCAGCAACCCCTCGGCAGCAGCCCCCTCAACAGCACCCTCAACTCCTCCGCCCCTCTCCGCCTTCTCCTCCCCTCATCTTAGCCGAGTCCACCACCGTCGACCTCCCGCAGCGCCAACCCGAGCCAGAGCCCGGCCGCCTTCGTCAGCGTCCCAGCGGAGCCCGAAGACCAAGATCCCATACGTCTCTTCGACTGTCGATGCAGCCCTAGCAGTGGACACGGACACAGCAATAGTACAGGACTCGGTCGACGCAGGACACGAAGGACATACTCGGATACGCGAATCCTCATCTTCCGGAGCCCTGTTCAGGTAGCGTTTCCTCTCACCTCATAATTCCGTTTTTGATTCCGTCAGTTGCGTCACGTAGACTGTATGACCCTCTCGGTGTCCGTGCAACTCGCTCGGTGCATCGCGTCCAGTGGTGATCGCACACCGCGATCCAAAAACAGGAAAAACAATACCCCATTTCACCCCGGAACTGAGTGCGCCCCGCCAAACGGGACGACTTGGTCGCACGCGGTCTTTACCGAAACGTGCGCGACGTTGATACGGTCGTGTGGGATTTCGCAGAAGTCGATTCGGATGTGCGTGCACACCGGAATCAACGCGTATCCGCCGACACCGCCCCGTATCCGTCGGTTCTGGAACACGCTGCAACTTTGTGTACACACGTCGGATCGAGACGAAACTTACGTCATCGGACTCGTAACAATACGCTGGTCCTGTGACCCAAGTTTGGTTCGATTCTAAGAACGTTGACAAATCGCGTATCGTGGGCCCTACAAGCTCCACTTGACGGGCGATTTTGTGATCGGCTCATCGGAATCCAATTCTGGAAGCTCCGTTGGGTTCGTATCATCGTTCCTGACTTGTTGACACTGAGTTTGACTAATTTGGAGACCTTTGACCCTGACACGCTTTTCGGTGCAAAGTGGCCCACATGTGGATCCCGCTTTGGGCCGAAAATGTCGTTTTTGCCCTTGTGTCCAAATTGGACTCAAGGACAGGCGTTTTTAGCTATTTGATATTTTTTGAATCTAATGGTGATGTTTATTTCAGCAACCGGAGTAGTACCTGCAGATCACACTGAGACCAGAGCTACAGTTGGAGCCAGGACCCTAGGCAAGTGTACCTTGCCAACTTTGCAGTCTTGTTACATATTTTCCTTGCTTCATTATATTGCTGTGCATACTCGACCAAGGACCGTATGACTTACTCAGCGTCCGATTATTAGTCGGGTGCCAACACCGTACGCGGTGTTGTGTATTGTCATCTAGAGATGGACATTCGTGACCCCTTTTTATTCTCGTACTTGTCTTATCAAGTACATAGACCCAGGACACTTGACACTATTCATGAGACAGGATCTTCCTGAGATATTCATGGTGATTCTGTATAGGATACAGGTTTCATGACTTAGACTGTAAACCCCCTCGACCAGATTTCAGTATTTTTAGGATTATTTTAACAATTTAGGATTTATGGCAATATTTTAATTTATTTCTCCTACATATCCTGTTGACTTGTGCACCTGTCCATCTCCTAATTATTTGGAGCTTTATCTTGACTGTTATCCCCGAACGAAGTTCACATACCTCTCCTAGACGTGCCAGTCTACTATCCTGCACTTTGTGCAACTCCCAGATACTCAGTTTTGAGCCTCGTATGAGACGCACAAATCTCGTTACAAAAGCCCGTATTTATTCCCTATTTAATTTCCTGATCTATACCCATCTCTGTACCCCTAGAGATTTGAGGTCAACCTGCACCTGTTTTGCCCAAACAAAAATACGTTAATTTTCTACACTGAGTATACTACATTTAGTGTATTGACACCGTAGAAAAATTATGACCCTACCTGCCTCTAAATAATTAGAGAACACCGTGCGCAGTATTTATTAATTAATAAATACGGTGGCCCGTATCACCCAGAAACCAGGCCCAGTCTCTGCCCAGACTCACCCCATTCCCCCGGGACCCTCACATAGCAATTTCCCTCAATTCTGTGAATTTTAGAATTTTCAGGAATCGGGTGTTTTCCCAGACAATTTCGTAATTGCGCAATTTTCCAAATTATAGGACAATTCCGCAATTTATGAAATTACATGGACTTTCCTGCAAATTGCAGTACGAGGTGTCACCCCCTCATTGGCCGGTGAACCTGTGCCGTCCATTTGGACGCGGGACCCACCCGAAAAGATCCCGGAAATATCCCGAAAATATCCCAAAAATATCCTTAAAATATCTATAGATATTTTACATATTTAAATAATATAATTTTTTTATAAAAGAAACTAAAAGAAAAATAAAAATAAAATAAAATAAAATAAAATAAAATAAAATAAAAACCCCCCCAGACCCAGCTGAACCCGACCCCCCCCCCCCCGGCCGCCGGCGGCGAGCCCCGCCCGCCGGAGCCCCGCCCCCGCCACGGCCTTCCTCCTTCTCCACCTCCCCAGCTCCTCCTTCCCGCTCCCTCTCCTTCCTTCCTCCTCCTCTTCTCCTCTTCCAGCTCGGCCCGACCTCCGCCCTCCGCGACCCTCCGCCCGCGCCGTCCCCTCTCCCTCACTCCTCCTACTCCTCCCGCTGGCCCCGCCCACTCCTTCCTCCTCCCCCTCCCGCCGCGGCGAGTTCCCCCCCCCCCGCTGACCGATCTCCTCCTCCACCCTCCATCACCAGCACCTCCTCCTATTCTCCTCCGTCCTCCGCAAGACGCCCCGATTCCGGCCGACCCAGCCCCAGCAGAGCTGGAGCCGCCCTGGCCTCCCCCTCGCCGCTGCCCTCGACCTCTGCCACCGACCGAGACCACCCCGCTCGACCTCCTCCCCGCAGAGCCGCCTACGTGCTTCTCTGACCTCGCCGGCCAGCACTCCGGCCGCCTCGACCAGCGAGCCTCTCCGCCTCCCCATCCATGCCAGCACCCCTCGGTCAGCCGCCCGAGTCCGGCGAGTCTCTGGACGCAGATCCCGGACACGTCCAGGACACGGAACAGTGTCAACTCGACACGAGGATACGAAGAAATTCATTCCACGGAGCCCTGTTCAGGTATATTTTTCTCTCATCTCGTAGCTCTGTTTTCGATTCCGTCAGTTGCGTCGTGTAGACTGTGTAACCACCTCGGTGCCCGTGCAACCCGCTCGGAGCATCGCGTCCTGTGGCGATCGCAAAACGCGATCCAAATACAGGAAAAACAACGACCCGATTCACCCCGGAACTGAGTACGCCCCGCCAAACGGGACGACTTGGTCGCACGCGGTCTTTACCAAAATGTGCGCGACGTTGATACGGACGTGCGGGATTTCGCAGAAGTTGATTTGGATGTGCGTGCACACCGGAATCAACGCGTATCCGCCGACACCGTCCCGTATCCGCATATTCTGGAATACGCTGCAACTTTGTGTACACACGTCGGATTGAGACGAAACTTGGCCATCGGACTCGTAGCAATACGCTGGTCCTATGATCCAAGTTTGGTTCGATTCTGAGAACGTTGGCAAAACCCCGTATCGTGGGCCCCACGGGCTCCACTTGACGGGCGATTTTGTGACCGGCTCATCGGAATCCAATTCTGGAAGTTCCGTTGGGTTCGTATCATCGTTCCTGACTTGTTGACACTAAGTTTGGCGAATTTGGAGACCTTTGACCCTGACACGTTTTTCGGTGCAAAGTGGCCCACATGTGGACCCCACTTTGACCGGAAACTGTCATTTTTGCCCCTGTGTCCAAATTGGACTTAAGGACAGGCGTTTCTAGCTATTTGATATTTTCTGAGACTGTTAGTGATGTTTATTTCAGCATCCGGAGACTTTCATTCTGAGGCCATAGTTTCTGACACTTGGTATTTGACATCTGGATATTACATTTACAGCTCTCTTGCCAGGCAAGTATACCTTGCCTTGTTGTACTGTTTAAATTTAGTTATTGTTAGTTACATGTCTATTTATTTATTATTATATAATGTGCGCGTCCGAGAAAACTCGGGTGCAGTCAACGATGGCGTTGACATTAGGACTTGTGTCTGACCTAGTGTCTAGTAGACCCACCTAAAATTGTGAAGTTATTGATATAACTTCTCAGGCCTTGACACGTATCATTACACGTCACAGAGTGAGTACATGTAGGGACGCGTGCCTCATGCGCGACTGGCCATCAGTGTGAGCAACACGTGTAGCGGTATTTAGCTCAATTGTTTATTTTATTGAGACTTGCATCATAGTAGGAGGTGTCCACGTTATTTTCATGACTTGTACATCTATATTGGGCGGGAAAGATACTAGTAGGCGTATGGGACACCTCCTCCTTGATTGTTTTATCCTTCGTACCATGCTCCTCGGAGATGGTCGATTGCAGAGTGCCCTTGAGTCAGGGGGCATATGACACATATACTAGCCAGTCCCGACGATTGGTGAATTACGTCAGCATATGTCTAGCCACACATTCCCATGCGTACTACAAGGTCTTTAAATTGCATTCACTTAGATGGTTAGCACACCCCATTTATTTATTCAGTATTTACATTATGGCATGTTATTTTTATGTATCTTGCTATGTCCCTCTGAGGACCTGGTTCCCTGCCAGGTGTATATGTTCTTGAGTATTCGCAGGAGCACAGATCCGGACAGGCTACCTATATTACGATGAGGTCTTCTCTTCGAGCCTCATGATTGTCAGATGTTGTTCTTATATGGTGTGTATCTGGTTCCTTTTATATTCCATTTCGGCAGTGTATTTGTTTCCATCCGACTGTCATTCTCTAGTTACTTTATATTGAGATCTAGATACTTGGTTATTAGTTATTCATGTATATTTGACTCTGTGGATGAGATTTAGATATTACCCTGTGACTTGTTATTAGTCTTACCACTTGTGAATTTATTGTTCATATACAGCGTACGCACGTATATATGGTTTCCATATATTGGAGTTGCCATATATACGGGCGGCTGGCATAGTTACGTATCCTGGTCCTACGTATTTTGGGACTGGGGCGTGACAATGTTTTTAGTGGTGGCCCATGCAGGTCGAGAGCATATTGTCTCGGTTACGTTACTGTACCGAGCAAGCCTGCGTCTCAGAGCATATTGTCTCGGTTACGTTACTGTACCGAGCAAGCCTGCACCTAGGATTAGAGCATAGGATCTCATCCATAATTGACTATGACTTATCTTCCTTCCAGTCTGTCCTACTTACATAATTGCATCATGTTTGATTCATGTGCTTCCCTGATAATTCCTCGAGTATAGCCCTTGCTAAAATATAGGAATCCCTGTTGATAGAAAGATAATTAGGGTAGTATTCCTATTAAGAACACAACTAGGGCATGGACGTATCATTAAGTTCAGACTACTTAATGAACCCTAACCTTCCATATTACCTAATGAACCCTAGTTTTCCCTACTACCTAATAAACCCTAGCATCACTACCTATAGATTAACTTATCTTTAACCCTTGACGTATTTTTGTATGACTTAAGAGTAGTATAAACACTACTAGGATTATTAGAGATTTGACCATAGTATTGACCCTAGTCTTAAGAAATCAATAGAAATCCAAAGTTGAATACTAAGACTAAACCTCAACCTATGTTGGATAAACCAGAGTTTACGCCAGATACCCTTTACCCTTGTTGGCGTAAAACCAATTGACCGTTGTTGGTATAAGAACCAAACCACTGCCTAGTTGGCGTAAAAGCTAAATCATGTAGAAGCTTGTCCCCTTTACGCCGCCCTTAGTCTTCCTTATCCTGCGCATGACGCATCATGCCAGCCACGTAGGTAACTGCCCTGCGCAAACCTGATGATTCATAAATAACCAGCGTAGAGTAACCTGATTAGGCATAACATAAGGATAGGATGTGAGCGTATTGTTACAGCCTTAGTTTTCCCCAGCCTTGACCCAATCTTGTGCATTAAATGCAGAGATACGCCTCGAGCCCTGTGCAAAAAGGAACAGCTTTTTGACGGGACATCTGGTTTTGTCTCACCTCGATAGTAAGATGACTTATGTCCATAAGGTCCCTAAACGACAACCTAGATCTCCGTGCAAACCATCATCAAACCATCCCCTCGATCGTTGTACAAGTACTTTTGTCAGATGTCAGGATTCATTAACTTGACTGACAAACTCATGAATTTCTTGTACAACTTCACGCTGCAGCATATGCTAGACTTTTTACGCTGGCAGATTTTTACGCAACCTTTAGGCAATACTTTAACCGTAGACTTTTACGCAGCAATCTTTTACGCGCAGACTGTTATGCACATACTTTTTACGCGGACAGCTCTGAAGCTTTACTTTACGCTTCTCTGTTTTATGCGGATAACTCTGAAGCCTATTTTACGCCAATAGTTTGAATCCCTGATTTACGCCAAACTACTTTGGATCCCTACCTTGCGCTAGACAATTTGAAATTCTGTTTTACGCAGACAGTTTCAGATTTCTACCCTACGCCAATTTATTTTGTCTCTGCTTTACGCAGACAACCTCGAACCCCTACTGTACGCGGACTTCCTTGAATCTCTGTTTTAGGAGGACAACCTATAGTGTATATTAAGATGGTAGAACTTAGAAGGCCATACCTCTTTTGGGTCAACTAGCGACTTAGACAAGGATTAGAATAATAATTGTAGATTTTGTAGAGTCTTGTCTTTTTGTGAATATGAATTGTTTTGTATTTCTCACATCATAATCTAGCGTACTTATATTTACCATACTACCTTGACTTATACTGCTATTATAGCCTAGTTTTGCAAGCTTATTCTTTATCGAGCTTGTTCATGACACATGTGTTATTGGGGCCTGATCCACCCCACTAATATAATTGTCTATTCAGAATCAGTGTATTACGGTCTGATCAACCTTAGTGCATTTTGATTCGCCTTCGCATAACTACTTTACGTGGATTGAGATATATAGTGATTAGTAGACAGATGTACTTGCCCTCTAGATATGTCTGAGCATATCGTATCAGTTACGTAACTGTACTGATACGAGCATGTAAATAGGGATTTCCAAAAATAGGATTTCAATCCACAACTGCCTTGATAATTCCCATTGAATTCTTTAAACGCCTTGATTCCCACATTTCTAATCTATTACCTTCCCCTTGAACTCTTGATTACTGTTTTCCGTCTTCCCTTATTTCGGAAAGACGAAACCTCATATTTAGTATAAATACGAAAGTGTATTGTTTTGTAGCCATTTCTGTTTGTGACTTGGGTAATTACCAAACCCTATTATCATATTAGATTGCAGTTTAAAACTGTGCTACCCTTAGAATGACCTTCGCTACCTACCTACGTTTAATTATGATCCTGATACGTGCATCCCTATGGCAGCATAAATTTTTTGCCTCGTAACTTGGGTCAAGTTCAGAACTCAAGTGTTACGATAAAGAATATATCATTTTGCTGTCAGGAGTCTAAATGGATTTCACCTGGATGAACAATTGATTGACCCCTGAATGGATAGTAGCACCTATGACTAGGTTGACTTACTAGGATTAAGAATTCCTATGGACCAACGAGTGTCAAGCCACTTTCGAGGAGTTGAAGAAGCGACTGACCACAACACCAGTATTGACTATTCCATCCGGATCAGGCGGTTGTGATCTACAGATGCATCAGGAAAAGTTTGGGATGCGTATTAATACAGGACAAAAAGGTAATGGTGTATGCATCTAGACAATTATGACTACATAAGAAGAATTTGGAACTTGCAACCGTCGTAATTACTCTGAAGCTATGAAGACATTACTTATAGGAGGCAAATCGTAAGATTGCACGGCATACCAGTCAGCATTTTACCAGACAAGGATTCGCGTGACCAGAGTTGGTGGTCAACACCGTAAAGACAGTTAAGTAAATACAAGGACACTGGCAAGCAGTGCAAGACAGACAAAAGTAGTGGGCAGACCATAATCATCGTCCCTTGGAATTCAACAGGACGATCATGTCATCTTGAGGATATCACCTACTAGTGACACCATTCGATTCGGAGGACGCAGCAAGTTGAGTCCAAGGTATACTGGACCATTGACATGCTAGAAAGAGTGGGAGTAGTGGCATATCAACTTGCGCTACCACCTTCACTTAGGGGAGTACTTGATGTATTCCACGTGTTGCAATTCAGGCAATATGTGACAGACAGCAGTCAGGTTCTCAACCATTCAGAGATCACCCTTAGGCCGAGCTTGTCATATCAGGAGCAGCCCGTAGAAAATCCTTGATCATCGAGAAAATGTATTAAGAAATCAGTCTATTCCCTTGGTCCGCGTAGCATGGAAGCATGGCGCGTCAGGAGAATCTACTTGGAAGAGTGTCAACGATATACGAAAACGTTTTTCGAACCTATTCGTAAACCAAGATATAAATTACTTTGTGAAATTATATCTATTGCCATCTTTGACTTCTACCGTGGCTTAGTTTTAATTTCGAGGACGAAATTTTTTATAAGTTGGGTAGATATTGTAAACCCTCTCGACCAGATTTCAGTATTTTTAGGATTATTTTAACAATTTAGGATTTATGGCAATATTTTAATTTATTTCTCCTACATATCCTGTTGACTTGTGCACCTGTCCATCTCCTAATTATTTGGAGCTTTATCTTGACTGTTATCCCCGAACGAAGTTCACATACCTCTCCTAGACGTGCCAGTCTACTATCCTGCACTTTGTGCAACTCCCAGATACTCAGTTTTGAGCCTCGTATGAGACGCACAAATCTCATTACAAAAGCTCGTATTTATTCCCTATTTAATTTCCTGCTCTATACCCATCTCTGTACCCCTAGAGATTTGAGGTCAACCTGCACCTGTTTTGCCCAAACAAAAATACGTTAATTTTCTACACTGAGTATACTACATTTAGTGTATTGACACCGTAGAAAAATTATGGCCCTACCTGCCTCTAAATAATTAGAGAACACCGTGCGCAGTATTTATTAATTAATAAATACGGTGGCCCGTATCACCCAGAAACCAGGCCCAGTCTCTGCCCAGACTCACCCCCATTCCCCCGGGACCCTCACATAGCAATTTCCCTCAATTCTGTGAATTTTAGAATTTTCAGGAATCGGGTGTTTTCCCAGACAATTTCGTAATTGTGCAATTTCCCAAATTATAGGACAATTTTGCAATTTATGAAATTACAGGGACTTTCCTGCAAATTGCAGTGCGAGGTGTCACCCCCTCATTGGCCGGTGAACCTGCGCCGTCCATTTGGACGCGGGACCCACCCGAAAAGATCCCGGAAATATCCCGAAAATATCCCAAAAATATCCTAAAAATATCTATAGATATTTTACATATTTAAATAATATAATTTTTTTATAAAAGAAAATAAAAGAAAAAGAAAAAGAAAATAAAATAAAATAAAAAACCCCCCCAGACCCAGCCGAACCCGACCCCCCCCCGGCCGCCGGCGGCGAGCCCCGCCCCCGCCACGACCTTCCTCATTCTCCACCTCCCCAGCTCCTCCTTCCCGCTCCCTCTCCTTCCTTCCTCCTCCTCTTCTCCTCTTCCAGCTCGGCCCGACCTCCGCCCTCCGCGACCCTCCGCCCGCGCTGTCCCCTCTCCCTCACTCCTCCTACTCCTCCCGCTGGCCCCGCCCACTCCTTCCTCCTCCCCCTCCCGCCGCGGCGAGTTCCCCCCCCCCCGCTGACCGATCTCCTCCTCCACCCTCCATCACCAGCACCTCCTCCTATTCTCCTCCGTCCTCCGCAAGACGCCCCGATTCCGGCCGACCCAGCCCCAGCAGAGCTGGAGCCGCCCTGGCCTCCCCCTCGCCGCTGCCCTCGACCTCTGCCACCGACCGAGACCACCCCGCTCGACCTCCTACCAGCAGAGCCGCCTACGTGCTTCTCTGACCTCGCCAGCCAGCACTCCGGCCGCCTCGACCAGCGAACCTCTCCGCCTCCCCAGCCATGCCAGCACCCCTCGGTCAGCCGCCCGAGTCCGGCGAGTCTCTGGACGCAGATCCCGGACACGTCCAGGACACGGAACAGTGTCAACTCGACACGAGGATACGAAGAAATTCATTCCACGGAGCCCTGTTCAGGTATATTTTTCTCTCATCTCGTAGCTCTGTTTTCGATTCCGTCAGTTGCGTCGTGTAGACTGTGTAAGCACCTCGGTGCCCGTGCAACCCGCTCGGAGCATCGCGTCCTGTGGCGATCGCAAAGCGCGATCCAAATACAGGAAAAACAACGACCCGATTCACCCCGGAACTGAGTACGCCCCGCCAAACGGGACGACTTGGTCGCACGCGGTCTTTACCAAAACGTGTGCGACGTTGATACGGACGTGCGGGATTTCGCAGAAGTTGATTTGGATGTGCGTGCACACCGGAATCAACGCGTATCCGCCGACACCGTCCCGTATCCGCCTGTTCTGGAACACGCTGCAACTTTGTGTACACACGTCGGATCGAGACAAAACTTGCGCCATCGGACTCGTAGCAATACGCTGGTCCTATGATCCAAGTTTGGTTCGATTCTGAGAACGTTGGCAAAACCCCGTATCGTGGGCCCCACGGGCTCCACTTGACGGGCGATTTTGTGACCGGCTCATCGGAATCTAATTCTGGAAGTTCCGTTGGGTTTGTATCATTGTTCCTGACTTGTTGACACTAAGTTTGGCGAATTTGGAGACCTTTGACCCTGACACATTTTTCGGTGCAAAGTGGCCCACATGTGGACCCCGCTTTGACCGGAAACTGTCATTTTTGCCCCTGTGTCCAAATTGGACTTAAGGACAGGCGTTTCTAGCTATTTGATATTTTTTGAGACTGTTAGTGATATTTATTTCAGCATCCGGAGACTTTCATTCTGAGGCCATAGTTTCTGACACTTGGTATTTGACATCTGGATATTACATTTACAGCTCTCTTGCCAGGCAAGTATACCTTGCCTTGTTGTACTGTTTAAATTTAGTTATTGTTAGTTACATGTCTATTTATTTATTATTATATAAATGTGCGCGTCCGAGAAAACTCGGGTGCAGTCAACGATGGCGTTGACGTTAGGACTTGTGTCTGACCTAGTGTCTAGTAGACCCACCTAAAATTGTGAAGTTATTGATATAACTTCTCAGGCCTTGACACGTATCATTACACGTCACAGAGTGAGTACATGTAGGGACGCGTGCCTCATGCGCGACTGGCCATCAGTGTGAGCAACACGTGTAGCGGTATTTAGCTCAGTTGTTTATTTTATTGAGACTTGCATCATAGTAGGAGGTGTCCACGTCGTTTTTACGACTTGTACATCTATATTGGGCGGGAAAGATACTAGTAGGCGTATGGGACACCCCCTCCTTGATTGTTTTATCCTTCGTACCATGCTCCTCGGAGATGGTCGATTGCAGAGTGCCCTTGAGTCAGGGGGCATATGACACATATACTAGCCAGTCCCAACGATTGGTGAATTACGTCAGCATATGTCTAGCCACACATTCCTATGCGTACTACAAGGTCTTTAAATTGCATTCACTTAGATGGTTAGCACACCCCATTTATTTATTCAGTATTTACATTATGGCATATTATTTTTATGTATCTTGCTATGTCCCTCTGAGGACCTGGTTCCCTGCCAGGTGTATATATTCTTGAGTATTCGCAGGAGCACAGATCCGGACAGGCTACCTATATTACGATGAGGTCTTCTCTTCGAGCCTCGTGATTGTCAGATGTTGTTCTTATATGGTGTGTATCTGGTTCCTTTTATATTCCATTTCGGCAGTGTATTTGTTTCCATCCGACTGTCATTCTCTAGTTACTTTATATTGAGATCTAGTTACTTGGTTATTAGTTATTCATGTATATTTGACTCTGTGGATGAGATTTAGATATTACCCTGTGACTTGTGATTAGTCTTACCACTTGTGAATTTATTGTTCATATACAGTGTACGCACGTATATATGGTTTCCATATATTGGAGTTGCCATATATACGGGCGGCTGACATAGTTACGTATCCTGGTCCTATGTATTTTGGGACTGGGGCGTGACATAGACATTATATGCTTAGAGTTTATTATGACTTGCTACATTAGATATGATCTTGCGTGACATGGACATGGGGCCACATGGACATGAGACGTATGGTTACATTGGGTGGGGAGAGACACACAGGCTACATGTTGATTTTATATATTATGACAGCGTCTCAGTCTTTCTCTGAGCTAGACGACTGCTGGCGTCTCAATCTTTCGCTGAGCTAGACGACCACATGATATCACTGCTACAGGCTCCCCGACACAGAGCTTGTAGTGGCTTCAGCCTGAGTTCTAGTGCTACTCTCATATTGCATATCACTTAGATGGTTACATATTTACCCTATTGCTTTATTTATTGCTGCACTGTATATTTATTTATTGGCATGAGCTCTTTGTACCTTGCTATGTCCCCTGAGGACCTGGATCTGGATTCTGTCCCCAGATATTGCAGACGAGATCTATCCCGAGGTATACGGGATATGAGCATTAGCAGGAGCTGATACAGGAGCTGTACCGACACCCGAGGACGAGATCGTACCAGAGGACTTCTCCTGAGTATTGTCTTGAGATACTCATTTATTTCTGTTCTAGTTATTTTATTTCATTTCCAGTCTATTGCATTGATGTATCAGACTTGTTCTCGGATTGTTCTCCGAGACACTTTTATTGTGATTTGTCAGTTTATTTATTTACATTATTCTGGCATTTGATCTGTGATTATCTGTTGTGGATGAGATTAGTATAGACTGTGACTCATATCATTGGACCTACCTATTGTTATATTACAGCTTAAGCATGCCCTGATGGATCCATTAAATTGGGTTGTCCATCGGTGTGTTCTGCTGGCCATTGCCACGTGTCTAGTCCCTCGGTATTTTGGGACTGGGGCGTGACAATACAGGACCGGAGCATTAGCAGGAGCAGACGCAGGAACAGGAGCAGGCACTGGAGCAGTACCAGATCCAGTAGACGAGTGATCTCTTCGGGTATCTTCTGAGTATATACTGTCTCCATACTCAGTATATTCTGTGGTTATCTTTATTCTTGTATCTTGACATTTGTATCAGGCTTTTATCGGGCTTGTTCCCCGATTTATTTACTTGTGACTTGATGTTGATGATTTTATTTCCTTTTGTTGAATTGATATATTCTTCTGTGGATGAGATTAGTTTTGATAATATTAGTAGACCCTGATTATTGTTGTAATACAGCTTAAGTATGCCCCGATGAATCCATTAATTGGGTTTGTCCATCGGTGCGTGCTACTGGCCATTGCCACGTGACCAGTCCCTTGATATTTTGGGACTGGGGCGTGAAAGAGGAGGAATTAAATCTTTCGATTCCCGCATCATCACAACTATATTCATCTTTCAAAGCTTCCCAAAGTTCTTTAGCACTTTTATATTCAAAGAATATGTCATATAATGATTCAGACAAAGTGCTTAGAATTCTATGGAAGCAGTGGTAGTCTATTTCCTTAGGTGTTTTGGGTTTAGAGGAGCTGGTAGATTTGGACACTCCTACGTCAGACTCGGTGTCATCAGAATCATTTGTGTTGGGTGTGGAACCATCAATGGCTGAGATCAGCCCTAAAGTTGTGAGCCAAAACTTCATTTGACTCTGCCATCTCTTAAAGTAGGTCCCGTTGAACTTAGCAGGTTTAGCAGTGAAAGTCCCATCCTTGCCAGTCATGATTGCTATTGAGAAAAACTGAAACTGAAAGATATGTATTTACTCAATAACAATGTCCAATGATTTAAAAAATAGTTCAAGTGATTTTGCTAATCAATCTTAAATTTTTTAGTCTATCAAGTGTAGATTAACTTGGGTTAGCTGTAGGAGCCGGTTTCCAGCTAGCGGTGGTCCGAAGACACTTAAATACCGTGTCGCTTAGGGCTATTTACACCCGGTTGACAGAAGGACCATTTCTGCTTGTTCCCAAATTGATCTTTACTTTTAGAATTCAGACTCAAAAAGATTTGCAATTATACTTAACTATTATTGTCTTGAGGTTGTTTCAAATAAACAATATTGTAGTTAACAATAAGTAAATGTAGAGCTAATAATAATAATGAATACCAATGATGGTATATATATATATTAAGCAAGATTTTATGTGCTACAAATGCTAAATTATAGTAGCAAATAAGAATTTTGTATTTGAAACAAAATATTCGTTTGTTTTGTTTTCTTTATGGAACAGAAGTATATGGTAGCCAACGAATATATGGTAGCAAATTAATTGGTTGCAAGTGAAAAAATTAATTATACGTTGCAGTAATTAAGTAAAAGAATTTGTTCTTGCAACTAATGAGTGGTGCTAATCGACAAAACAAATGAGTAGTGCTAAGTAACAAAAGAGTAGTGTTACTTAGATTGCCAGTTTTATAGGTAACAATCAGTGAGAAAGTTTTAAAGTAACAGACTTGCCACAGTAAATTTTTTTTGCTACAATACTAATAAGAATGTTTGGCTACAACGCTAACAATTAACAAAATAAAACCGGTTACTTGTTGACAGTAACAATTTTATCAATAATATTGATGACTTAAGAAAGTTTGCTCTGAATAGAAAATAAGGATCAACTCTTAGATTGTTATTGATATTTATAATATAAATATATATTATTTTGCAGAGATTTATAAGAGAACAAAGAAACTAAAAATTGTTACCGGCCTCCGGGGAAGTCGTGCACGAAGCACTGCCCTAAGAGTTGATCCGAGGTCTATGTACAGACGTTTCTCGGAAGCTCCTAGTGGTAAAACCCCCTGACTACCGGGTTGTCTTCGTTGCACACAACTCGGAGAGAGAGACCGAACTTAGCTTTGCCCAGAGCAAGAATTTGGAGAACATAATGTGTTTTGGGAGAGAGAGCGGTTTCACGTATGAGAATTTTTCTGTCTAAAAAGTGAAGGAGGAGGAGACCATTTAAATAGGCTGAAGCTTATACATAGCCACATACATGGTACTTAATGGCTCATAAACATGCCATTAATGAGCAAATAAAACGTGGAAAAAGACTGTCAAAAGAGCTGTTGCAAGGTTCAAATAATCTGGACATGAGCCTCAACGTTCAAATTTGAATGAGCCAAATGGGTTCAAAAAATAAAGAGCAGCAAATTTTTTTTTTATCCCAGTCTGAAGAGTAAATTGGATCGACATTCGGCGCCCGCAGGTGTGGGCACGTACCCGCACCCGTTACGCGCGTCGAACCGAACCAAGCCGGACCGGGCGGCGGCGGCGGCGCGCGCGTATGGCCTAAGGGATTCCCCACACAACATCTTTAAGAAAGCAATGAAGATGAACTAATATATACATACAAGGAAGAGTTGGCCCATCCGATATGGGACTAAAAGAAAGAAGGAAGTTGAACTTTTGCTCAAGCAAAGCTAACAGATACGAGATCCCAGTTGGTGGTAAATATCATCAGTACTGTTTGTGAATCCAACATTTTGTCTAGAATGAGACTTTGAAACCCCCCTGGGACATACTGGATAATCACCACCATAGTGCTACGACTTTTGGTACAATAACAGTGACTTTAATATCCCCAAATATAACTAATATATAGCCTTGGAGATGCCCTTATAAATTATAGCGCCTTTATTTTGGAGTCCACTATGATACTAAAGCACCACCATCTATTAACTAAACTAACTCAATATTAAAACATGAACATTCTAACGAGTAACTTAGTCTAGGTTGATGTTTATTATTAATTCTCAAAAATTAGAAATAACTTTTGAGAACAGTCTCCCAATGCTTTTAGAGCATCATTAGTAGTTGAGACTCTCCAATATAATTTGAGGTCCAAAATTTTAAAACAAAAAGGTAAATGTAAAATAAGTTGGGTTTATTTGAGAATAATATAAAATGATAAAATAGACTCCGGTCCCAAAGATTGTGTGGTCAAAAATTAATGTAAAAAAAAATGTAAAATCTAGAATCTAAAAAGTTGTACTCCAAATTAGGATTTACTATTCTGTAAAATGAGTTCATACAATCTATAATCTAGAAATGGGGAGGCCCAACTGTTAGCACCCATGAGTGGGATGGGACCGAAAATCTAGAAATTGAAACTAGGAATGTGACTTACTATTCTACAAAATGAGCTCATACATTTTGAATCTAGAATCTAGAATGTGAGATGAGCCTTACTAATGATACTCTTAGGAAGTCCTAATGAAATATCAAAGAAGAAAACAGATAAAAGAAAAAGAAAAGTTACTATTACCAACCAACTTACACCCATGCTTAAAAAACCCCATATAAAGAAAAGAGAAATTTTGACTTACACCCTACTTTATTTATCCATATTCATGATGCACCACACATTATTTTCATAATGTACAAGACCTCCCACTTTTGACCAAAATCGTCTTTTTCTATCGGTCAATTTGTTTGACTTATTTTTTTTTGACGAAAATACCCTCTTCTTTCCCCCTCCTTACTGCAGCCCTCCCCTTTCCGCCACTGCCTCCCGCGACCACTGCCGTCGACCCCGCTCCCCTCTTCCCGCCACCGCAACAGTCCCCTACCTCTGGCAACCGCCGCCGTCGACCTACCTCCCCGCTATCGCCCCAGCCCCCCCTCTCCACACCCGCTCCCTCCTTTTCGATTCCCGCAGCAGCAGCAGCAGCAGCCGGCGAGCGCGGCCAGTGGCGTAGAGGGGGAGAGGGGACGGACGGCGGCGGCGGACTGACCGCGGGGGGAGGAGGAGGAGGAGGAGGAGGGTGAGAGGGAAGAAGAAGAAGAAAATAAAGGAGGGACATTTTCGTCAAATTTTTTAGATCAAAGTAGTTGATCGTCATGATTGGACGAATTTTATAAAAAAGTAATTTTTTTTGTACATTATAGAAATAATATCAAATATAGTCTGAATATGGATAAATAAAGTGGATGATAAATCAAAAATTTTCTAAACAAAATTTCTAAACAAAATTCTATTCAGTAGGATAAATTAGTAAATAGTTACCAAGCGACAACCCTTTCCAAAGGTCAAAACCAATCCCTGACGCATAAGCTGCCCCCTCCCCCACCCATGTCCCAGTCCCTGTCCCCACTGACCCCCGGTCAACGAAAGTCCCCCGCCAACAACCCCCAAATGGGTCCCACCCGGCCCTATCGGAGTCAAACTCGGTGGCCCGAACCCGAACCTCCCTCGATCCCCGTTCCCTCACGTGAGTTGCGTGCTCCCCCTCATCGGGCCCACCGGATATTTCTAGAGAGACCACGTTTCATTTTCCCATTGGTCACGTCTACTTCCCACCAATAGTGCAAGAGAGCTTCATTCGTACGTCATAAAAAAGGAGCAGACCGCCACCAGCGTCAGGACCTATGCTCCCGAAATTCTCCTCTGCTACTCGAGGAGTGGAAAAATTAGGTTTAGGGTTTGGAAAAATTGAAAAATTGGAAGTTCGGAGTTCGATTTTTTGCTGCACGAGTGTAAGTTCTCCTCTTCTTTTCTCGAATTGGAGTCGAGATTTCTCAATTGCGCTTGTCAATTTGGTTCGAGACCGTTGCTCGATCGAGAAAATTAGGGCTTTTTTGATGTTTTCATGTCTAAAGCGGAGGGAAATTTCCAATTGCTTGAGAATTGTTGAAGAGATTGATCAGTTCGGTTCAAGAAAGCAGTTTGATCAAGAAAACTAGGATTTTCTTTTTATGAATTATGTGGAGAAGAAGTGATTTTTATGCAGCGTGAGCTTTGAGAATCAAGAAAAGGGGTTAGTTTTGGGTGTCTGGACAGTAAATATGAGTTGTTGTGAGAAGAGTAGAGATGGGAAGAAGGAGATTGAGGAGTTCAAGCGCCCGGGACAGAAGAAAGTAGCGGATGATTCTGTTCAATTGGGGAGACGGTCTATAGGAAAGAACGATACTGCTCAAGTTTCTCCGTACGAGATTGATGAGAAGGTGTTGATCGATCCGAGGTTGCTGTTTATTGGGTCGAAGATTGGGGAGGGAGCTCATGGAAAAGTTTACGAGGGAAAGTAAGTTGTTGAATCTTGGTTATTTACAGATAAATTATTTTATTGCACATATTTTGACCAATTAAGTGTTATATAGTGTGTTGCAGAATTTTGATCAAGTGTCTTTTCTTGTACAATTAATTTTTTAGCACATTTACATCATTTTCTTGTACAATTTATTTTTTTAGCGCATTCACATCATTACACATAGTTGTGGTGTTCTGCGATCTCTGTATGCTAGTTTTCATGCAACAATCCTATTACCTAGGGTCGGACGAATCCATGAATTTTGGTTAGAGAGGGCTCACAACATGGTTACATTGTCAATTCCAACTATATATATTATATATACTTACTATTATACTGCGTCTTAGAAATGGCTCAAAAATGACGTGTCTAAGCCGTATGTATTATCATCACTATTAATTTAAAAAATTAAAAACTTTTTTAACTTCCGTCTATTGTCACGTATTTGAATTTCATTTAAAAAACCTAACTTTTTTCTTCTAATTAACTCAATATATAACGAATCCTAAAATATATTCAATATTTAAATTATTTTTAAACTAACTAAATGATATTATCTAACTAAAAAAATACCAAAAATTCAAAAAACATATTTATAAAAATCATAATTAAAATATATTAAAATAATATTTAAAATATTCTACCGTAATTTAAATTTCTACCCAATTTTTCAATAATATCATAATTTTTTTTTTTTACGTGCAACGCATGTGAAAGTGACTAGTATATATATACACACACACACATACACAATTAAAAATTGGCAAATGTTCACAGTTTTTGTTTTAAAAAATAAGAACCTAAAAGGAATAAATATTTTCAAATTGTTAAGTGTGTAAAGAGTAAGTTTATGTTTTTTTCAGGCTGTGTTAGAGAAGAAAGAAGATTTATAAGCTACACCTATTGTGGGGGGATCCGCCACTGAGTTTCAACCCCACTCCCTTCCATGTGGGTCCAGCCTGTCTTTTCCCGGCATGCAGTGTCTTTGCTTTGTTAATTCTTGATGTTGACGTTAGTGTGGCAGTGTCGTCCATTAGCCATTGACATCAAATTATCCATTGGCGGAGCAAATGACCCTTGTAGTTGATACATGCACTAGGTATTCAGTCACCACAATATTTTGTATCCTCTAATAAGTGCGAGTTACTTCAGAAAAATTGTGAACTTTTTAGGTCTCTGGTTGTCGATTCTGAAATACTAGGATAGTTGCTAGTTAACTGTTAATATAGCACATGTCAAGACCTGACATCAATTCTATACGTTGATGTCAAATTCCTAGCCAAGGTAGCTATGGGCACGAAAGAACCATGTCATAAAACATAGGAAGCCAGTCGACATGTAGGTATACCAATCTATGTTATCCGGATTATCCACTTTAAGAAGAAGTACCCGTGTCGACCCGATAGGTCATAGGTATAGGTATAGGTATGAGATCCGTATCCGATCCTCCATGATGACAATTGGAAAATTAGTAGTGAAGTAGATAGTTTATTTTTATATGGTAGATTGTTAGTAAAGTAGTAGGAGAGCTGAAGGGATGGTCTCTTATGCACTTATTCAACCAGTTCAGTAAAGTTTAGTAGTAGTTTATAATTACGGATTATCTTTTATGAAATCTTGCACATTTAATTACATGATGTGTCTTTTTAAAAAATTATGTTCAAATATATTTATTTTAATAGTAATATCCCGTACCCGTACCCAAAATTTGGATCATTTTTAGCCGAGTCCGTGTGTCCTTCAATTATGAGTTTGAAGGGTCCAATTCTTGGATATGTACACGTACCCAACACCCGTACATGAGTCCAGATAACATAGATACCAATCTTTGGTTCTGTTGCAATCCAAATTCTCTGACTATAAATAGTCTAGATGAAGAGTTAAGATGATATAATTCGCTATAGGGAAGTGCATTCATCTCTATGACACATTCATCTCTTTGATTTTTTTTACCTCTATGTATATATTATTAGGTATGGTGAGAAGATTGTAGCAATCAAAGTTCTCAACAGTGGTGATACTCCTGAAGATAAGGCAACACTTAAAGGGCGTTTCATTCGAGAAGTAAATATGATGTGCAGAGTTAAACATGAAAACCTTGTCAAGGTGCCTTCTTTTACTTAGTAATATGATCAAATACATGCATTGCATCTAATACCACATCACAATCAATTTTACTAGGTCCCTTCTAAAATCTACTTAAATAACACATTGCCATTTGTGCTTGAATTAGACAACTATTCTTTATTTCTATTCGTTGCTCCAGATCACTTCTTTATTACTTGCCCTTCATTCTTGCAGTTCATTGGTGCTTGCAAGGATCCTATCATGGTGATTGCCACAGAGCTGCTATCAGGGATGTCACTAAAAAATTATTTAAACAACATTCGACCAAAAACACTTGATCTTCGTACAGCAATCAGTTTTGCACTTGATATTGCTCGTGCCATGGATTGTCTACATGCTAATGGGATAATACACCGAGACCTGAAACCTGGTATTGATCAGCACATGCATAATGATTATGATGTAGTTTATATGTTAAGATTTCCCCCCCTCCTAATTTTCATTTGAAGATGCAAAAACATGTTTTGCCAACATTAACCCTCCATTTTGACAATGGTCTTATCCTTGCTGCGTTGACCATATGCTCATCAAGAGTTGCCTAAGTAGAATCGCAACTTCCTTATGCTCGTGGTAGAATGCTGTATAACTATGTTATTGCCTTATCTTTACATGTGAAGATTGAAGACACACAAGATTATAATCCCTTTATAAAACTTTTTCCTTATATAACTCGAACTCGTATTAGATTTTAACACACTATATGAACACAATAACATCCAAAATAAATCAAATTAAATGCATGAAACTCACGGTTCTTGAAGTGACCTTCGATACGAACATTGAACCATTCTGACCTATATTTTTGATTTTTTAATCTGAAAAATTAGGTTTTCTCAATAGTTCTCCCAGTATCATAAAGTTACTAAGAGATCAAGATGGATGTGCAAAGGTATTTATCGAATGGAGAATGTTGGGAATGTGCAATGGTAAAATCGTAAGTCTCATGGCTTTGACAGGTTATACTTGAATCATGCACCAGAGATCTTTTGTCAGGTTGACAGCCTGTTACATAATTTTGCAACCTTCCCTTTGGGCTCTCCTAATTCAGAGTTGTGCTTCATCACAAGTGCATTGTGATGAGGAAAGGCTATGATGCGTCTGCTGCTGCCGCAAATTTCAGAGTATTTAGCCTTACATTTGATATCAGGGTTCTTTCTTCTAGTTGGAGTAGTGCTTACATGGGTTTGATAATAAGTTAGATACTCCACAACCACAAGTTTAGGTGATTATAGTATGTTCTCGTACTTGGTGGTGTCTATTGTTGGCTCTTCACTATGATGCTGGTTAATAGATCCTTTTCTATTATGGTAGGTTAAATAGGTCAAGGATAATTATGTTCCTTTGTGGTTTATTATGAAAACATAACTTCCTACTGATTCAGTAACCCCTTGGTTCAGATGGCATTTAACACTTGGTAGTACAATCTCTTGTTTATGAAGTGACAGGGAGCAAATAATCATCTTGGTTAGGGGGCTGTTACTTACAGCTGAGGTTTTTTTTTCTTAATAAATGTCCTTGGTTGGGTTACAAACATACACGAGATGTCATTAAAATTGTATGTTGTGTTCCTATCCACTGCAATTTTCAATTGATATGTGGGAGTGGATCATGGACTTCTTACATAGTGCTTTTCTCGACTAGAAATATCAAATTAGTAGTGTATTTGGCAGGCTCTGTGCAATTTTCGATTGATATGTGGGAGTGGATCATGGACTTCTTACATAGTGCTTTTCTCTACTAGAAGTCTCAAATTAGTAGTGTATTTGGTTGGAAGGCTTTGATTACGTGCAAACGACATGCTATTGTTTGAAATTAAATTTGATCATGGTGGTCTATTTGCATATCTTGTCATTACTCTCACGAGTTACTAGTTTTAAAAAGTCATTTGTGAGAAATCATATGGTCATGAGTTACTAGTTTAAGGGTCTGCTTAGACTGAGGGGGAGAAAAATAAGTAGAGTTAAGTGAAGGAGAGTTAAGTGAGGGAAAGTAGAGTCAATATATATAACCTTGCTTTGATTGGAAGGAGAGTTAAGTGGGGGTGTTTATTAACTCTTGCTTGGATTGGAGGTTTTGAGTGAGAGAATGATTAATAAAAATACAGTAGTTACCAAAATGCCCTTATTACATATGTCATCAAATTAAATTTGATTGAAATTTAATTAGAATTTGTCAAAATATCTGTAAAATGAGGAAGCTACGAAGCAGCATGTTGAAAGCAAGAAAAATGAAAAAAAATGATATTGTACAGGACAAATAAGGGATATTTACGACTTTTTAAACAAAACCTTTGAATCCCACTCGTTAACCCTCCAATTTGAGGGGTTGAAAAAATAGGCAAAAGATGGTTGAACAAACCCTTAATCCTCTATAACCCTCCTCCTAAACCCCCACCCTCAAACCAAGCATGATTTTTATTTTCTCTCACTTAACGTCCCCACTCAAATCTCAATCCAAGTGGACCCTAAAAGCCATTTGCTAGAAGTTTAAGTGGTTATGAGGGCATGAATTAGGAAGTCGAATAATCTTTGCATTCATGTTGGCGTTTATGAACATGCCATGTGAAAGTATGAATTTGAGTGAAATAAAATTTTAGTTGTCCTCTTCCAATAATATTTTGTGAGTACCTTTTGAGAGCCGATCAACTCTAACAAAGTGATATCAGAGTTCTGGGTAGATGAAAAGGTGGAAAAATCTGGCTGAAGGCGAATTGTGGGACGCCGTCAACAAAGGTGTCACGGAGTCGGTAGACAAAGACTCCTTGAATCAAATGCAAAAAGACACTTTGGAGAAGGAACAAAAGAAGGATCAACAAGCTATTTCAATCATCCATCAAAATGCCTGGATTATGCCATGTTCTTGAAGGTGACTAACGCATCTATTTCCAAGGAGGCATGAGAGATTTTGAGGATCTCCTACCAAGTTGTCGAGAAGAAATGTGCGTATGCAAACTCTAAGAGGAGAATTTGAAGTACTTAGAATGAAAGAGATGGAATCTATTTTAGATTGTTATTAAAGTATTGGCTATTTCTAATGAAATCAAAAGAATGGTGAAAAGATAAAGATAGTTGCATAATCAGAAGATCCTTCGTACCTTGCATCCAAAGTTTGAGCACGTTGTTGCCATAGAAGAAACAAAAAACTTAGGAAGTTGTGACTATTGATGAATTGAGTGGATTGCTACGAGCTTGTGAAGAAAGGATGAACAAAAACAAGCAAGAAGACGATGAGCAAGTTCTCCAAACGAGGCTTTCTCTACGAGGTAGGTGAGAAGCACACGAAAGAGGTCGAGACTGAGGGCATAAACAAAGAAGAGGAAGAGGTGGATATATTCCACCTAATGAAGAAAAGAACCAAAGTTCATCAAGAGGCTGTGGAAGAGGAAGATGACATCATCGAGGAACATATGAGAAGAGGTACATCAAGTCTAACATTGAATGTTGCAATAAGTATGCCCATTTCTCTTGGCAGTGCCGCAATGATGTTGAAGAAAAGACAAACCTTGTTGAGAATAATGATTAACGGGAGTATCCTACATTATTGCTAGCACTAAAACAGAATAAAAAAGGAAAGATCTCGTGGTATCTTTACAATGTCGCAAACAAGCATATGTCGGGTGACGTGACAAAGTTCGTGAAGCTTCATGAGAAGGTGTGCATCCCTACCAACTTTTGACGATTTCTCCAAGAAAAATTGAAGTAAAATGTCACATTTTGATCCTTTTGAAGAATGGTAGTCATTGCATTTTTTTAATTTTTATTATGTTCCTAAACTTAAAAGTAGTATTTTTGAGCATCAAATAACTATTAGAGAAGGGGTACGGAGTTCATATGAAATATAACATTCTTTAGCTAAGAGATCAACATGCTAACTTGATTGTTAAGGTTCTCATGCAAAGAATGTGCAACCTAGATATGCAAGTTGATGTTAGCATGAGCTTGAAAGCGTGTTATAGACTTAACCTGTTGGTGACTCATGAGGTTCGGTCATCTCAACTTCGGTGGATTCAAAACATTTGGTGAGAAGAAGATGGTGAAGGGAATACCGTTCATAGATCATCCCAAACAACTATGTGAAGCTTGTCTTCTCGCAAGCATGCAAGAAATCAATTTCCACATGAAGCTACTTCAAGAGAAATCGAGCTACTACTAAAACTTGTTATGCGGAGGTTTGCAGGCCAATCAAGTTGTCATCGCTAAAAGAAATTATGTTTAGCTTTTTATTGATGATTTTAGTCAAAAACTTGCGTCTATTTTTTGAAGCCTGAGTCATTTAAGTAGTTCAAGTTGCTTGTTGAAAATGAGAGTGACCACAAGATCAAAGCTTTGAGAACCAATCGAGGAGAGTTCACATCCAATGCATTTAACGCATTTTGTGAATCACACGGAATTCGTCGTCCTATAAATGTTCCAATATCATTGCAACATAACGACATCGCCAAGCGAAAAAACGTGACAATTTTGAACATATCATGATAACGATCAAAATCATGCCAAAAGAATTTTGGGCTGAACCTGCATCTTGTACAATTTATTTGTCCAATTGGTGTCCTACTAAAATTGTTAAAGATGTAACACAATTAGAAGCATGGAGCAAAATGAAGCCAAGCATCTCTTATGTGTGAGTTTTTGGGAGGTGGTATGCTCAGGTACCCGATCAAGAAAGTTCCAAGCTTAATGGCCGTTGCGAGAAATATGTCTTTATTAGCTACACATGATTGCGATGCTTAAGAAAGCAATTTTATGAGAGTGACCACAAGATCAAAGCTAAAGATGATTGTCAGTCGAAATGTCGAAATATGTCTTTATTATCTTCAGAAGGCCACAAACTCTACAACCCGGAGGAGCGGAAAGATGATTGTCAGTCGAAATGTCGAATTTGATGAAGATGCTACACATGATTGCGATGCTTAAGAAAGCAATTTTATGACTTCTTTCCATAAATCGACAATGAAGACCAAGAAGGTCAAACTCCCGATAACTTAGCTTCATCTCCAATTGCAGAAAAATCTCCTTCCGAAGGATGTTCAAGTGCCACAAAGAATGAGAAGCCTCCAAGAAATTTATGATGTAATCGAGGTTATATATAATGCCATTTTGTTTTGTCTTCTTGCAGAAAGTGAAAGCTTTAAGTTTTGAAGACACGAGAAAAGATGAAAGCAACCATTGGGAGAGGTGAAATCTAGGTCTCTCTTTAGGAGCAAAGCAGCCATCTGGAGAGGGGAAATCTATTATCTTGGAGACCGTTATCATTCCTAAATAGGATAGTGGCCAAGTTTTTTTGAGCTTTCTTTAGCTTATTTTCCCTAGAGCTAAGGAATTTACCCGACTTCTTTTTATCATCAACACCTTCAAAACTATCACTATTGATTTGATGTATGAATTTAATGATTTTTATCTTGAGATATGGAGGTTAGTAATTGCTCGTAGCAGCTTGAAATTTCCTTGGTCAATATATGAATGACAAGGAAAAAAAAGCTTTATCCCAATTTGTAAACAAATTTGAAACTATTTCTTTTATCTTTTTTGCCAATATGTTTTGTAACTTTTGTTACAAACTTACATATTGTATATTTGGTGACCTTTTTTTTGCTGATGGTATTCTACTTTTCCAGTAAACATTATCATGTGAAGTGCTTGGGATTGTCATTCCTTTTCACTCTTCGGCATAATGTCATGGCGATGAATGCAATTCCCTGAAGAAAATTGTATCGTTTGTCCTCTTTGTCAAGACTTTTTATAGTCTAGGGGAACTTGAAGGAGCTAGTTGGTTTCCTACCTATCCGTCAACTAGCCGTCTAGGTTTTATGGCATAGCCCTCTCATGCACATAGCTACCTTAGCTGGAATTTGGCACCAGCCCAAATGGTTGAGTCAAGTTGACAGCCAATCATAAAAACTGTCAAATTTTTATGGAGCTTTCTTATGCACCATACTCAATCCCATTCTAGTGGGTGAAGGCTTGGATGCTGATGATTATTATCTTATGATGTGCACTTCTGTCAAGACATGCTTGTTTACTAAGAATTATTCATGCTTGCAGATAATCTATTACTTACCGCAAATCAGAAGAACATCAAGCTTATTGATTTTGGGCTTGCAAGAGAAGAAACTGTGACTGAGATGATGACTGCTGAGACTGGTACCTATCGTTGGATGGCTCCTGAGGTATGTATATACTTTAAATTTTTATCATCTCTCGTAGTTATTTGTCATAATATAGGTAATGTTCTCAACTGATATCTAGTAACTGTTCTCAACTGATATCTAGTAACTATGTCCATTTGAATATTGCAGACAATTTATAGAAATTACTACATACTCAATGTAGTTAAATTTATGATTAGCAAGCTGTGTTGTAGTTGTTAAACGCCATGGCCATGGTTACGTTTGATTTTGAATCTTTGAATAAGTAAGCTTTTAGTCTGATATGAGCATGTTTGTGTTGTTAAATTGACTTAGCAAATCATTTGATTAAATTTGTGCCGCTAGTTTGATCATAGGAGTCAATCAGTTGATTGTTGTGAATCCTTGCATTTACAACCATATCCTTCTGGATGGATTTTCCTGCTTTTTCCTACATTGATCTTTGAATATAAAGAATGTTGGTCAATTACATTCCTTCTTCAATTGAGATTTCTATAGTTGGTTGTTTATCCGACCAGCAATAACATGGCAGTAAAAGTTGCAAATGGTGCTATTTCCGTTGACATTTATCTCTGAAGAGTTGGTTTCAGTTGATCATTTCAATTGGAGAAGCAAAATTTTGCCTAGCAAAATGGAGAGGCAAAGATCAGTGTGAAATCAGCGGGCATCAATGTTCCTTTTTATTATTATTATTGATGTTTGTCGTCATCAGCAAGTTATGGTGCTTTTGTGGAATGTGGAGTAGCAAACGAAGTTCATGTGTGTGTACAAACCCGTCCATATAGATCAGTTTGGGGTGGTCATGGTTGTTGGTAGTTTGGTATTTGGAGAGTTTCTATTTTTATGTAGTTTGGGCTTTTTTGAGCTTCATGTAAAAGTTATTTCTTTTAGTAGTTTGATGGAGTATTTGGAGACATTGATGATGAGTTCTTTGGTTTTTGTTAAGAGTTTATGTAAGAAGCTTGGCTGCATGTAGCTCATAAACCAGTTTCAAGGGAGTATTAGAAAATTATGAAGTCCATAGGCTAAAAACCGGTCACCGAGTTTATCAGCTGGATGGACAGTCTGTCCTGTACAGGGTGAACACTTGTCCAGCTGAAACCACTTGACTGGTTCGGAGGAATTAAGTTTAGCGAGTTTGGTTATAACTTATAACAAGAAGTGTGTAACACAGTTATATTAGATTAATGAAAGTCTTTTTCCCCAGGTGTTACTCTTCTGTTCATTAGTTAAACTGTAGTTACTTGACAATATTGATAAACTTTTCTTATTTCTAAGAGCCTACAATCTATATTTTGTACATCTTCTTACTGTAATATGAGTAAATGCTTCTGCAGCCTTCAGCATCACATAACTTGTTATCCTTGTTATATTGTTTTGAGAAATATTCGGTAGCTGCCCACCACCATCCTTACCCCTCCTAAGGGGAGATTCTCAACCATCCCTATATACCCATTGGCTTTTTCTCCTTGTAATATTTTCTTTTTTCTTTTTCACATGCACCTCACATACCATGCAAGTTGAAACTCGAGCAGCACGTCTGGCATGCTTTCCTCGGTATAAAAATTTCAAATAATATTTTATTTAGCCTATCTGTTATTCCTTTCACTTCTATTTTTCTCAGATATGTATTCTGCTGTTTGTTAATTTACTGCAAGAGCTTATTAGGAATTGAAATGCTGCCTTGCAGTTGTACAGCACGGTAACACTTCGTCGTGGTGAGAAGAAACATTACACAAATAAGGTTGATGTTTACAGCTTTGGGATTGTATTGTGGGAGCTGTTGACCAACCGCATGCCATTTGAGGGCATGTCCAATTTGCAGGCTGCATATGCTGCTGCTTTTAAGGTGAAAATCAGCTACAACTTACAGTCTATGACACCTTCCTTACTGTTGCTATTTTGGAGTACAAAATGAAGTACTAACATTTACTAGCTACTGATTGGGGAATTATGTTGTCTTGATGATAAATAAACAATTATAACTTGGATTTCTAGACTAAATAATTTGATCTTTCTTGGGTTACGCCTATATTACCTTGTTTCTTGTGTCTTTTCTTGTCTTCCATTTGAAGTAGCTGTTCTACATTCATTATGTCCGAAGAAATTTATTGTTGCCATGCCGGATTATTGTTTTTATATTTGCATCTACTGACTATTTATTTTTTATGAAAATTATGTTGTGTTTTGGCCAGTTCATTCATATATTCTTGTTAGTTATAGGTCTAAGTGTGTGATTGTCCATATTATATTTCTCAATGAATTAGTACAATAGCTCACAGTTTAGTCATGAGCGCCACTAGCAATCCAAGAACTAACCAGACAAACTAATAGTTCAGAGTCGAGTAGCATCATATACAGACAGGAGGGGGTATAGGACCAATACAGAGGCTAATCATCGTTAACGTTAATTTGGTCTTTTGGCAATATATATGATTCTGAAGACGATCTAGATTAAGTAATCTTGTAGCAAGGTCCTTTTTTCCTATAAAATGCTAGTTAAGTAATATACGGAACTTGGTGTGACAATCAAAATGGTGCATCTCTCTAACAATCCTAATTTTATTTGACGTTATAATTAAGCAGCGAGTGATAGCCAAGTCACTGACTGGTGATTTCAACTGGAGGGAAGAGGGGGGAATAAAGTAAATGACGTATAATCTGATCTGTGACGGGATGTGTAAACGAGCATAATGCACTAAAGAATCATGGTGTGTAACATTTTTTTACTCTTATTGGCAAGAAGACCCTTAATGTGAAACATACCTTGGTCATTGCTTAATGCAAAACAAAATCACTTAATTGGTGACAAGGCTGTGAAACACCTGCATAATGCACAATAGAATCACTTAAATGAGACATTGTTTCATTTTACTTCTTCCCCATATCCTTTGCAAAGAAGACGACCATAATGTGGAAGATACCTTGGACAATATGAAAGTATGTATATATGAAGGTGCGAAAACAACTCAGTGAGTGAAACTTAAAAATGTTCCATTGCAGAGGTAATCAAGATAATTCACAATTAATTAGTTGTTTTTTCAGTTGTTTAATTATTGCCTCCCAGTTTGGGATCAGCCCTCTGCGTTTGATACAAATGAAGATGCTATGTAATCAATGATGGTTTGCCACCTACTTCGAAGTAGTAAGAAATTGTGCGAGGATATAGACAACCAAGTTGTTAGATTGCCTCACGAACTGTTGTACTATGTGGTCTTGACTCTTAGCATGCCTGCGGTTTTCATGAAACTAGGACCTCATAATGAGTGTTTATGTTTAGGAATACTTAAATAGAAGAAATGTGACAAAACACATATGCCAAAAGTGCCATAACCATTTTAAACACATGTTAAACAGTCACAATTTGAAACATGGGATGAATAATACTTCAATAGCTCTAAACATGGGTAGTTGTTGCGACCATGTTTAATGTCAATCCTTTATGAGCTTATTGGTGTCAGATACCATACTTACGGGTGGGGATCCACAAAACAACCTCAAGCAACAACAAGACCTACATTCATATTTCTTTTAATACAAAGAAAATGATCACATTACATCGCAGCCTCCTGGACTTGAAGCATATTTTACGAAGATAATGGATCTTAAACAAATGTATGGCACTGAAAATTTCGAGGAAATTCGGAAAATGCAATATGCAACAGATTTGTAGAGCTATTTATCGGTGTCAGGTAGAGATATTTATCGGTGTCAGGTCTACAAAACAACCTCAAGCAACAAGAAGACCTACATTCATATATCTTTTAATACAAAGAAGAAGATCACATTACATTGCAGCCTCCTGGACTTGAAGCATATTTTACGAAGATGGATCTTAAACAAATGTATGGCACTGAAAATTTTGAGGAAATTCGGAAAATGCAATATGCAACAGATTTGTAGAGCTATTTATTAAAATGAAACAAGCAAGACTTGCCAATCATAAAATTATAAACATATAATTGACCCAACTCTGATTCTTCTAAGAACAAGGTAATGTTACAAAGGAAAACAAGAAACGGAACAGCATGATTATTAAAGATTTATAGTTCAGAAAAACTGTAAAACCCATATGTACTTTTTTGGTTAAATAAATAAAAAAAAACTCTGGCCAAGCAATTTTTACATTGCCCCTCATCAAATGCCTTCAACTCTACATAAAGAGTATATCATCCATCCATGCATACATATATAAATGCATATAAATTAATATAGATATCAATATATTTAGTCAGAGCTAAGTGCAACCTTACAAGATAATTGAAGTTCTAGCTATGAGCGCCTAAATTGATACTTTGGTTGCTAGGACTCAATTACTTCTGATTAGTTTCTTGATGCATCTTTGAGATTGTGATGTCGTACAAGGATCATGGTCGTCTTTTATTAGCAATGTGTTGAGTACGAGGGATGCTCAATTTGTCAAATTCGAGTTTACTATTGAAAAGCCAAGATACCATTCATTTGTTAGATTGTGAGACAAAGTAGGCCTTCCTACTTGCTTCCTATCTGATGGCTGAAAGATATTGCCATCTATTGTATAAACATATTGGGGAGAATTTCTACTTAAGAGACTATAAAGTTCTTTTTTTGGGGTTATTTATCTGTATGTGTATCCAGGAAGAGGGTGTCCTAGGTAGTCTTGAATTATTCATATTTTAAAGCATTTTAGTTATCATTCATCCTTTTTTGTTGCCTACTAATGCTTACCTTGATAACATCTGCAAAATAAGTAATTTTAGTAGGTTGTTGATATATATATATATATATATATATATATATATATATATATATATGGGAGCGGATCCGGAGCTCCGCCGCTCCCAACCGTTGGATCGCGGGGGCCCCACATGCCCCCCCCCCCCCCCCCCCCCCCCACACACACACACACACACACACACACACACACACACACACACATCCAATGGTTCGGGGGGGGGGGGGGGGGGGTGCTCCGGGAGCGGGTCTTTTGATCCACTCCCTATATATATATATATATATATATATATATATATATATATATATAAACACGATGAACAATACAAATAAAGCTCTGTATCGTTTGTTTTTGATCTTCATACCTTTCTCTGCTGAGCAGGAATGCTTGCTTTTGATTTGATGATAGTGGCTAGTATTTACTGTTGGATATTAATGTCTGACTTAATTTGTTGTTTTTCTTGGTGCAATCCCACAGCAAGAAAGGCCTCCTCTTCCGGAAGACACAGCGCCAGAGCTTGTGTTTGTTGTACAGTCCTGCTGGGTTGAGGACCCGAATTCCCGGCCGAGTTTCAGCCAGATTATACGCATGCTCAATGCTTTCCTGTTTACACTCCCTCCGCCCTCTCCGGAACTCTCTCCAGAACCTTCTCCTGAACTCGAGGCTGTTTCGACTGTTATGGCGAGCAGCGGGGGCCCTGACACTTCGCCTTCATCTTCACGCAAACGACACAAGCTTTCTTTTATCCGTCAGCTCTTTGTACCAAAGAAAACAGGCAATAATAAGAGTCGAGAATAGTGCAGGTTTTAGGAAAGTTCCTCACCCGAGAATGGAGAGGTGACATAGATGTGTATACACTAAATTAAGCTCGTTAGAAATGACTCTAAAGAGGGATAATCATAAAAGAAACATGAAATATAAATTAAGAGAAATTGTAACCTGGTCTCATCCGTCATATCCTTTTTTCAGCTTTCCTGCCCGGCTATGGTATAGTGCAGCTGTAGTTCACACAATGTAGTTTTCTTGTTTTGTTCCAAGGAGAGGGAAAGGGAAGTGAGGAGATGCTGCTTTCTCTTGTTTGGTTGATGAAAGAGACTATAAGTGAAAACGAATACTAAAAGAGAATTATCTTTTCTTCCAAGTCAGCAAATATCTTTGGCAGTTGGAAGGGTGGTGAAAAGGAGTGGCAAAAGCTACCCCCTTCTCTGCTTTTTCTATCCTATTGGTTCTATGCTACCAAACTTAAGCCTTCATGTCGTGTAATGATCCTTAATAGTTGGATCTGCAATAGCCTACTGGAATGATGCTTTATTGAACATCATCTGCAATTTTATGTTGTAATTGTAGCATATGCAATTATTATAGTGGTTTTTATTAATGAGCCAATTATCATATCTGGAATTCTTTGTTTATTTTTATTTGTGGAATGTGAATATGTAAGTTATATTCTCCATATCTGTACTACAAGTACTTGTGGTATACTACAATCCTGTTGGCTGTAATGAAAAACAGGAGAAAAATTGACCTGCAGAACCCAGAGGAAGATCTAGTTTTAAAGAGTCCAGTTTTTCTGATATTATGTTTTATAACTATGATCAGTAGTCATAATTTGTAGAGAACTTAGACGAGGAAATCATTATTGTTTAACATTTGAATTTTGAATTCAGATTTTATTTTATTATTATTTTTAACCTAATTTTTAGGAAGGGTTGTTTGGTTGTTGAGTAGTGGTTGATTATCTATTCCTTAGGAATTTGTTAGTTTGTTGGTTGTTTGTTTGTCTGGGTCTATTTATATGCTTGTTTGTCAAAATGATGAATGTAATGAATGAAATGAAAATTTTATTTTTGATGAGCGCTACTTTCCTCTGGATGCGATAGCATAATAGCTTCTTTTCTATCCTTTTATTCTCGACTACCTTGCCACTTTTTTTCCGGACGGCAGTGCAAAAGTAGCAATAGTCAGAAGCAGAAGCGCAGCAGTAGTCCCTTTTCTTCCCGATAACCATTCATCGTTCTGATTCTCGTCTACTTCTCCATTTTAATCGTAGTTAAGATGATTACAACTACATCTAATACGCTATCAATAGGCTATAGATCCACAAATAAGCTTGAGTGATTTTACAAACATAAAAAATTGAACATGTTATCAACCTATGTATAAATAGAGAACTAGTCTGATTTATGTGATAATTTGATTCAGTTTTCTACAAAATTTAAGATTTGCATGATAGCTTATGATCTCTTGTTTTAAATAATCATTAATTTTGACAACCTAGGAATTATCTGTTGATTAGCAAAGAGTTAAGTGAAACTTGTTCTAATTTAATTTAATTGCTAATTTTTAAACCTTGTATTCATTTTGCATATATTTTGGCATCATAGCATGGTTTATGTTTGCATTAGATTCTTTCAATTTATGCATTAAAAATATATAGTATATTTTAGGACCTTTATCAAATTACATGAGCATTCGTAGTGGTAGACAATACAATCCCACTCTTGATATGCCGCTGGCCCCTAAACTAAAACAAATGTTATAAGATATTATAAACCCCTAATTAACATGGAAAAAGATATCAATGCGCTAAGAATACATAATGAAGATACTAGTGACGAAATTGAAAGACTCGAACGTGAATGTCGTAGGACTCCTGGCCAACTTAGATGAGGGTTTCCATCATAGTGGCCCTCGAGAGATGGATAGAGACAGATATAAGGATTTAGATCAACGTAGGGATGACCCAGCTGGGCATCAAGAATGTAGACAATTCCAATATAATCTGGATAGAGATAGACATATTCCTTAGCCTTTATGGAGGGTTGTTTGGTTGTTGAGTGGTTATTGGTTGCCTATTTCTTAGGAATATGTTAGTTTGTTTGTGTGGGTCTATACATATACTTTTGTCAAAATGAAGAATGAAATGAATGGAATATTTTTTTTTTTTTACTTTTGATCAGCTCTACTTTACTCTTGGCTGTGGTAGCCTAATAACTTATTCTCTTCTACCCCCCACCCCACCCCCCCTATTCTCGACGCCCTTGTCACTCTCCTCCGGATAGTAGTGCAAAAGTAGTAGCAGAAGCAGTGCAAAAGCAACAACATACAACAAAATAGACGAGGATAGTGGCTACTACATTTTTTTTTCTAAAAGTTCTTTTCTCATGACAGACACATTAATTTTCTATCTTATTCTTTGAAGATCAATTTCTTTCATTCTCGGAAGTGACAACAGACAACATAAGCAACAGTAGAAGTAGCAATCAGAAGCAGAAGCAGCAGAAGTAGATAATAGAAGCAGAAACAACAACAGAAGCTAAGAGACAACCTCATTTTCTTTCGATTCGACATTTCGATTCTAGTCTCTTTCTCCATTTTAATCAAGTAATTAAGATAATTGTAACTGCAACTAATACGCTATCAGTAGGATGTTGATCCACAAATAAGCCTTCTACAAACATAAAAATGGAACTTGATGTTATCAACCTACCTATTAGATAGAGAACTAGTCCGATTTGGGTGATAACTTGATTCAATTTTCTATAAAATATAAGATTTACATGATAACTTATGATCTCTTGTTTTATATAATCATTAATTTTAACAACCTAGAAATTATTTATTAATTAGCAAAAAGTTAAATGAAACTTGTTTTAATTCAATTTAATTGCTGAATTTTAAACTTTGTATTTATTCAGCATCAGAACAAACGAGAAGCTCATCTTCCAATTAAACTCTTACCATCCTATTCTCCAAGAGAGCTCCGTTATCCGTTGCTGCAACTTCCCACTCTGGTCTCGGCAATTGTATGCACGTGCTCGACTCCCTGATCAAAATGTATGAGAATACCTGCAAAAGTGATTTCACGCAAAGTGTTTGAAGAAACGGAATTACTGCCACTTATGGTTGGAATAAGGATATTGATTCTTTATATCGGAATAGTATGATTATGAAGGATGTCAGATTGGGGAATGTACTGAAAGGAAGGTGTTCATGAGGATGCTTGAGGACTCAAAACTTCTGGGACATATTAGGTCTATTGAGCTATTCAGTATGATGCCAGAAATAAGGAGTTTGTGCATAGGCTGGTTACACTTGATGGATTCATGGATAATGCAGGTTTGGGCATGTGCGCTAAGGGGCTAAGGGGTTTTTTTGTTTCGGCGAAGTACGGCGAAGTGGAACATCCTGAAATCGATATTTTGAGAATTAGAACTAGAACGAAGTGAAAAATCGTTCGTTTGAATAATTTGAAGAAGTGTAGGTTAGAAGTAAAAAAATTCGAAAGGTTAGTGTTTGGTTGGTTGCTTTAAGTGAGTGAAAAATATAATTTTTTTTTGTTTATGAGACACGAATGGTAAATTATTTTTATTAAAGTAGAGAAGAAGTGGTTCTCCAACCAAACATACGAAATGAGGATAAAAAATTTCACTTCTGCGTTCCACTTCAGAGGGGAAAAAAAACTCCGATTTCAGAAACTCAAATTTCGTAGCAGACAAGATTTACAGTTTCATGTCAAATCGAAGTCAATATTGTCTGCAAATTCTCCAACCAAACACGTGAAATAGTCTTGAATCCGAATTTTGCGTTCAAAATCTGCGAACCAAACATGCCTACGGTAAGTCGAAGTTAGCATGGCAGGTGTTTGATGAAATGGATGTAACACATGTAACCTGTTGGAATTCGATGATTGTGGCTTCAGTATCTTTACGTATGTTGCGATAAATCCTACAGACTACTCAAAATTGGGCCACAAGTCGACAAGTTTAGTAGAATGGGGGATAGTTGATGAGGCTTTATTATAGGTAAAGCGATGCATATGAAAATATTTCTTTTTAGCAGCTTCATCATCTCTAAGTGCAACTATCAACATATGTTGATGCACGAATTACCCTTCCCGAGATTAGATGCAACTACGACATGGAGACCTGGCTCCTCTCTTTGCTGAAGAGTACATAAAACATCGGCAGATCTCAGGACACTCCAAGCATATTTTAAAGAGAAAAAAAAAAAAAAATTCCATGACGAGCATAAGGACAAGCTCGATCTTGACTGGAATTCAACTTCTTCTTTGACGTTTCATGCTTCTCAAGAGTCCCAGGTTCTGTTTGGATTGAGTAGAAAAAAAAATAAACAGGGTTAAGTGTTAAGTGAGGTAGAGTTAGGACTGTAAAATGGATAAAGCAGTCCATTGTCCGTACGAGTCCGGCTCGATAAATGGTTCGACCGCGGGCTATCCGATTGAATTAACGAACACAACTTGAACATTTTTTTCGGCCCATTTTAAAAATCGAACCCGGACACGATCATATTCATGTCCAGTCCAAATTTGTTCACGGATCGTCCGATAGTGGAGACTACTTTTGATTTTGCATCAATTATGGCATATCATTTTGGTTTTGTATCAATTTTTGGTTGTCCAGTCTGGATTTTCGTTAACCTTTTACCATTTTTTGTTGTATTCTGTAACCTTCAATTGTATCTCCTTTCAACTTGATTTTTTGTACCAACTATCAAGGTATCTTGATAAAGTAACAGCTTTTGGTAATATATTTAATTTGTCCGCTGACCGTCCGATTGAATTAACGTACAATGGATTGTCCGTGTCCGTCCGGTCCGAACTCGAACAGTGGACTGTCCGAGCCCGTCTGGCCGAACTCATTTTTATATTTGGACCGAACACGGACATCGCACTGTCCGTGTCCGTCCGGCTTGTTTACACTCCCTAGGTAGAGTTAAATGAGGGGGAGGGGAGTCAATACATATAACCTTACTTGGATTGGATGAAGAGTTAAGTGTGGTGTGTTTAATAACTCTTGCTTGTATTGGAGGTTTTGAGTGGAGAAAAGAGTTAAATGAGAGTGTATTTATGACTTTTTAAACAAAATTTCTCACTTCCCCCTCGTTAACCCCGAATTTGGAAAGTTAAAAAAATGGACAAAAGAGGGTTAAACAAATTCCCACTTAACCCTCTATTACTTTTTTTCCTAAACCTCCACCCTCAAACCAAGCGTGGTTATTTCTCTCTCTCACTTTTTGGCCTTTTTAGACTACTTTAATTTTGTATTTCTTTTTGCACTACACTTTAGAAATAATTTTTTTTTTATCTTTTTACAAAATTTGTCTTGGCTGTAATATTGAATATATTGCATTACTAGTATTGAAGTTTGTAGTTTCATCCCATCCTTTCACTAAGAGAAAGGAATAAGTACATGCTTATTCTGATGAACCGAACGGTAAGAACACTAAGGACCTGTTTGGTACAACGAAACTCGGATGAATTTTGCAGTTTTTTGTGAAAGTGGCGGAACTCTTGTGAGTTCTGCTGTTTGGATGGTTTTTGTGAAAGTGGATAAAAGTGTGACAAGACTCGATTGAATTTCATGTCTCCCTCACTGTTCCTCTATTTTCACCACCGATTTTTTTTGTGAAAGTGGCCGAATCTCTTGCTCTTGCAGGAGAGAGAAAGTGCAGTTGCATCCCAAATTTTTTTGGAGAGGGAGCGATGGAAGTCCCCAACTGTGTTCTTGCTTGCCGTCACCCCCCAACCAACTCTCCCGCCACTCTTCTACTCTGTAAGGGAAATAAGTGTTTCTCTATTGATTATTTCTATTTTTTGTTGCGATTTTTTGTGAAGATCTGTGGGTTTTGACCTCAGATCTAAGGATTTCGACCTGTGTTTTTCTTGATCTGGGCTTTTCGATCTCAGATATTGGGGTTTCCACCTTCATTCTTATAGATCTGGGAGTTTCAATCTAGATCTGGGGGTTTTGACTTCAAATCTAAGGGTTTCGACCTTTATTGTCTGGAGGTTTTTAGCTCAGATCTAAGGGTTTCGACCTTCATTCTTCGAGATCTGGGGGTTTCGACTCTCCCCTCATGCTTCTGCTACTGTTTTTACATGCCAAAAAATGAATATTTTGTACTGTGACGAACTGCAATTTGGCCAGATCTGCAGATTTAGAGCATAGGTATATTTTGTCATAATTTTTCTACATCTATCTTGTTTTTCCTAAATTTTCACACATGTAGATGTTTAAAAAAAAGTGGGTCTGTACAGATTGTTCCTATTGGTCGGTCTGAACACATGAATTTTTTTTCATAAGTAAATTGATTATAAATAGCTCAATGTAGATTTGGTTAGTTTTCTTACTGTAAATTTTAGAATTAGTATAGGTTATATTCTAATCTATCGGAATGCTTGGTCTTGTAGATGAATTTATCAAACCCTAAGGGTCCGTTGTTGCGAGCTGCCATCGCAAGTGTAATTATAGTTATTACAATTATAATTACACTAATGGAGGAGAAAGACAATGAACAAAGAGGTGTTCCAAATGAACCATCAATGATAAGAGAGCAATGGCACAAAGCCCACATGTATCGCATCCTTACCAGTGGTTCACAAAACTGTGTCCACTATCTTAGGATGAGTTGTGGCCCTTTCTATAGGCTTGCAAACATGTTGAAAAACAATGGGTCCCTCCAGGATACAAGACATGTATGTGTAAAGGAGCAACTAGCCCTCTTTCTTTACATGTTGGGACATGAGTCTAAGAATAGGATTTGTGGCATTGATTTTATCCATTCTGGCGAAACCATATCTAGATATTTTCGAAAAGTACTTCGTGCTATAAGTACTATTAAAGAATAATACATGAAGCAACCTAGTGGTGCTGTCCCGACCGAGATTAGAGAGTCTACTGAATGGTTTCCATATTTTCAGGTAATATACTATTTCATAGTCCGTTGGTTATATTTAGAATTACTATGTTTTGGAAATACATATTACACATGCTCATACTGAACTGTAAGATTGTATTGGGTTGATCGATGGCACACATATCCAAGCAACCCTACCGTCTGCATTGGTGCCAAGGTTTAGGGGTAGGAAACAAGTGACACAAAATGTGTTAGTAGCCACTACACCCAACAAGATGTTCACATATGTTTTGGCTGATTGGGAAGGATGTGCAAATGACATGACCGTTTTAAAGGATGCTCTCTCGAGACCCAATGGACTTAAGGTCATTTCAGGTAACTATGGGTCAGTTATTCTCCTAGCAGTTTCTTCTATCTACGAAGGTTCCTAATACGTAGATTAAAAATTATAATTTTTTGGCTTGTAGAAAAGTACTATCTAGTGGATGCTGGATTTACAACGATGCCCGATTTTATTGCACCCTACCGAGGAGTTATGTACCACTTGAATCCCAGAAGAGGTCCTAATCCTTCCTATCCGAATGAACTCTTCAACTATAGGCACTCAAAGTTGCGTACTAAAATTGAATGTGCCTTCAGAACGCTTAAGAATCGCTTCTGCATACTGGGAGAGAAGAAATTTTATGATTTTCCTACACAAGTTGACATTGTACACGCACGTTGTGTTCTGGATAACTACATACTAAGCATTGATCCCAATGACAACCTCATCCTGCGTGATAGTGATGCTAGCACATCGGAGGAAGAAGTGTGTGACGAAAACTTGTTTGACTACGAGGAATACTCTCAAACTAGTCAACAAGTGCAAAGGAATGCGAAGAAGGCTTGGAAAGAGAAACGGGATGCAATAGCATTGCGTATGTTAAACGATTACGTGGGTGGAGAGGGTAGGGGCTGAAATTTCAGTTATGTTATTTTGTACTTCGTTTGGCTATGTTTATGCTTTATGACCTAAGTGTTTTGTACTAATGTCAGCCTAAGTTTGTACTTTCGATTGCAAAAAGAATTGTTTATGCTTTCTAATGCAAATGTATGTACCTATGTTTCTAAAGTTTCTTATGTCAACATGTGAGATGTCTGATAATTTTCCAAACTTTCCACCCTTTGCAATCCATGAGGGAAGCCTGTTTGCACCACCTCAAATCCAAAGAAGATCGTTGGGGGTTCCTCAAAGTTCACCTTCACCTCTAGGCAGTGGACCTTCGCAGTCCTTGCCACCTACCTTCATGACTTCAATGGCCCATCCTCAATACTGGCCTTACAATACAGGTGCATTTGGGGATTCTTATTCCTATGTCGATGTAGATGCCGATGCCTCTAATGATCCAAATATCCCGATTGAGGATCAAGCTTCTTCTCCTTCTGAGAGAAGAACGAAGAGGGTTGCTACAAAAGAAAAAAAGGTAGGACAAGACAAGGGTAAGAATAGTTGGGTAGAAGGAGGCAAAAATGAAGGGGGCACGCCTAACAAGCGATGGCCCGATTCACATTTAGACGAGCTGTTAAAGCTTCTTTGTTATGAAGCGGAACAAGGGAGAACATGTGACAAGAGCTTCAAACGCGAAGCCTTCACACATGTATGCAATGCAATCAATAGGAAGTTCGGAGAATCGTATACGGTAGAAAATGTACAGAACCACTTGCGAGGATGGAAGACTAAGTGGCAGAGAATTTTGAAAGCTAAGGAGCTATCTGGTGCAGGGTGGGATGACGAGTTGAAGATGGTTGTTTTGGATAGTCATACCCATGAAGATCTTATAAAGGTAATAAAGATACTTGTATTATTCTATTATATACTTTCTAACACTATGTAGGTTCTAACAAACATATTCGTTTGGTTTTATATAGATAAAATCCGAAATTGCTCCATGGATAAATGTTCCAATCAATAATTATGATATGCTTAGCGTCGTATGTGGTGACGACCATGCAAGGGGGGACTTGGCACGGGATACATTTTCACATTGGGATATATGTGAGTATGTAGATGACGATGATCCCGATAGTCCCGTGACAATTAGGTCCACCAAGTCACAAAGCAATGCTTCTAAAGCGAAGGCTACTCCATCCAATACCACCAACTCGTCGGGGATGAAACGTCGTAGGAGTGTGACAGAAGCAAGAGATGATACCATGAGTAAGCTTATTGAGAACATTAACGTAATGACAACCGCTATCAACAACTCTTTCAATACACCTTTTCATGAGAAGTTACCTTTTGTTGAGAAGCTAGGATCCATTATTTTTGGCATGCAAGGGTTCGATACCAACTTACTTATGCAGGCATATGACTTCGTAGCGGAGCACGAAATTGAGGCAACAAAGTTTATGGGACTGCCGGAATAGTTTCGTGCGCAATGATGTTGAGAAACTAGGATCCATTATTTTTGGCATGCAAGGGTTCGAAGCCAACTTACTTATGCAGGCATATGACTTCCTAGCGGAGCACAAAATTGAGGCAACAAAGTTTATGGGACTGCCGGAACAGTTTCGTGCGCAATGGTTGCATAAGTTTGAAGATAAGCACTCCTCCCATCCCGCGGACAATTTGTGAACATGCGAACTTTTGCTCCTATTATGTTGGAGCGTAATATTTTGTTTGGTTGTAATATTTTGTGGACCTGTGAACTTAAATTAGCATGCTCCTGTGAACTTAAATTAGTATGCTCCTATTATGCACTATTGTAATATTTTGTGAACTTTTTCTTAGTATGTGAACTCACTTAAATTAGTTTCTAATATTTATGAATATTTGGTAGCATGTTGGTATGTATATATTGTCTACCTTGCTTAAAATTGTGTGTAATGATATATGTTGATTGGAATGTTAGAATGGCGTACTACGTTGTGTTGAAGGGGAGGGTTCCTGGGATCTACACTAAGTGGTCAGAATGTCACATGCAAGTTAATGTGTTCAAAGGAAATTGTTATTTCAAGTGCAAAAATAGAGAGGAGGCTATGTGCTACTTTAGCTCTCTTGATAATGAACCATGTTGTGCCTCATACAAGAAAGCTAAAAGTTGCCACACAACCAAGTGGCCTATTTGTTTGGGAGGAGGTGGTGTTATGTTCTTTTTTATTGTTATCATGTGGTGGTTTATGTAATATTCAGTACCTACGTTATGTTTTGTGTGGCTGATTTATAAATATTTCACATGTTTATATGGCTAATTTGTATATATTCTAACTAATGCACTTTTATGTTAATATTTCTCTTGTTTGTATGGCTAATTTGTGTATTATGTACACTTCTTTCATGCAGGAGCCATATGGCGATCATGACTAGATTTATGATTGCTTGGAGCCATATGTGGTATGCCCCTTCAAAACACATGCTATGCGATTGATGGCAGCCCCTTTCACTTTTGTGAAATGGCCGGAGGTAGTCAACGTATTAGCTAAGATATGGACAATGATGAGTGGGATGAATACTCTGAGTCTAAATAAAACATATGACAATGATGACTGAGTCGGGTGACTCTATTAAGCCATGTGTTTGATGTCCATTCACTCCTCGGAGAGGGATAATGTTGGTTTTTTATCCCCGGAGTATCAGTTCTCAGATTTTAGTATAACAGTTGGCTCTCATTTATAGTTGCTTGCTGTACTATTGGATACTTGGTATCAGTGGGTATTATTTTTTATCCTTTGAGCCATGTGCTTGCTTCAAGGGAGTTCTGCCACTTTCACCAAAATCTGCAAAATTCAGCAGAGTTTTGTTGTACCAAACATGCCCTTTATGAGTTTAAGTTTTATGTATCGTGGTATTGAATATTGGTTTCTGATACTCCAGGTTGGGGAGTTTAAGAATTGTTCCATGTTTCTGATAATCATGATATATTTGACTTAATTTTTTTATTTTGTGCAACACTTAAGCCATGTTTTTTGGGTATGAGTACCTTGGTATATTTGGGTATCAGTAGCAAATTTGGTTGATTTTCATTTGTCTAGTCTTCATTTTACCTAGGGGCTATTTGCTGAAGGTTTATGATACTCATAGCTCATATTCTGATACTCATATTATGATACTCATTTGCTGGGCTATGATGCTTGGTATATGTCTTCTGCGTTGGATTTTTTATATATTTGTCTTCATGAATAGTTTTGGGCTATGATGAGGTTTCATGGGAAACTCACTTCTGAGTGTTGTACTTGTTTTGGGTCATTTCACCATTCTTTATATGGGCTATGATGAGGAAGCAACATTTTCCTGCTGTTTTTAGCTTTTGGCAATAGGCATTTAATCAATCTTTGCTTTTGGCTATCATTTTTTCACAACAGACAGCTGCTGCTCTGTTTGGGTATTATTTGCCTGGATTACTGTTTGGGTATTACCTATATACTCCTCTTTTTGGGTATTATTTGCTGCCCAAATTTGATATATGCTGCTGCTGCTGATGTTTGAGTATCACTGGAATACCTATTTACCTATATACTCCTTTTAGTATGCTGCTGCTGTTGCCTAATTTTTTTGATTATATGCTCCAAATTTGATATATGCTCCTTGGCTTATTCATTGGTATCACTTTTGAAAGATGATATATGAACCCTGTTCATACTCCTGTCACATCCCGATTTCCAAAATACGGAAACCGAGTGCAATAATACATCTCCAGGTTACGCACCTGTACAATATTTTGGTATCGTACTTGCGATTATCGCCTGTAGTTTCTAGGATAAAGTATAAGACAATATAAGGTACATTCTAGAATATCCACATATTATACAACTCTTATTTACATAAACAAGTCTTCTTCCAAAACATAATTTACATATTCAGCGCCAAATAAAATATGCCGACTATCCCAAAAGTTGTCTTCCGTCAACCATCAACTTCATCAATACTATAAAGAGGTAGTATTTTTTCCTCACCTTCTTCAGTTCCTAGTGAACGAAAACTAGGTCGTCAAAACGACTAGCAAGCCCTTATGTCAAGAATGGACAAATAAATAAAAATGAAGTTTTAAGAGAAAAATAATCTGAAGATAAATGGATAACTAATATGAAAATTTTGAAAAAACTGCCTTTGATACATTATAGTATAAACTTGAAATATAAGGTTTGTATTCCTAACTAATCCCTATTCTACAAAGTCTCCAAATCACAGTCACAAAACATATTCCACAATATAAAATTTCTATATGCAAATGCAACTTAGAGAATGCTTTTGGATCACCATCACACCTATTGTCCCGGCAATAATCCCATTTACCCGGGATCAGATATTTTCCTGGCGGATGATGCTTAGATTCCAATCCCCACAGGTATTGTGACATCATTGTATCACTACAATAATATTGAATCACATGAAAATGTGATAAACACATGATATAAACAATTGTCGAATTTTCTTATTTTAGAAAATTTGGATCATCTGATAATAAAATCAATTGTCGAATATCTTGAACTTTTTCCAAGAATTCGGAACATAGGAAAAATATTGGACATATACAATTGTCGAATTTGCTCTCTTTCAAAATTTGGATCCAATGGAAAGTAAGTGAGTTAAGCCTCACTGCGGTCATCGTATGGCCATACGTATGCTGAAAACTACTGATCAATTTTAAAATAATAAATATTGCTGAGAGTTCGACGGTGTGATCCAAATGTTCTCTCCCACCCAATACAATTCTATAAAATTACAATCATCCTTATCTATCAATCCAATTAAGTTAAATTATTATTCTTGATTTCGTACCTCGGCTTGTGTGTCAGAGACTACACCTTTTGCGAGAATATCTCATTTAGCAAATCGTTTCGTCTTTTGTGGTAACGTTTAATATCCAATAAAAGTATAGAATTTTGTTTTGTGTACTCAAGTATCACATCTAACGGAACTATTCCATCTGGCAGGAAATTTTTTGAGAACCTGTAAATTATACTCTTACCTTGGAATATAATTAAAAGCTATCTTTGTTGGTTTTTTGTGCACGTATAAAGTGTCCTACACGTCCTAAAATTAAATAAATTCATAATCTAAAGATTTTATGGTTTGAACCTAAACTAAAATTATATTAGAGAACAATCGATTATTCAGATTTTTCCAAAACGACTATCTCTAAAAATTCTTAGAAATTTTGGCAGAGTCTCCTTTGTATTTTGGACTCCGAAAATTTCATAATTTAATAAAAGAGACCCGGAGCAACCCTCCGTAGAATTTTCGGGTTCGCCGACCCCTTCGGTGGAGCAATTCTCAACACCGGTAATACACGCAGTTGCCTATATAAAATTTTGATTTGTAAAGACAATAAAAACCTTCTTACCATTTCCAAATTTATCTTAGCTACTCGCTATTGTTAGCAATGCAAAGCGATCCCGATTGCTACAAAATTTCTAGAACTCAATATGGGTTAGAAATCATAATATATACATGATAGTTTTGTACAACAACTATCTCATCCTATAAGATAATGGTCATAGATTAACCTTAGAAAATATTTTTAAGGAAAGTATACTTTTTGGATCTTTAAATTCCTTGAAGTGAAAGACCACCATATTTCCAATTATCCAAAGTACTTAGGAAGGATTCTAACTTGTCTAATTGCTGAATTTGAAGTAAATATTGTGATAAACGGTCACTTTCAACCATTCGGACGCAAAATACATCTATACGCTTAGTAATCCATTTTCGATATCAAACTGAATTATGCGTAACAAAAAAATATAGCAAATTTGATATCGAATTACTACATTGAACTTCTTATCCAATTCTAGGTCTCCATATAATCAAGAGTTATGAATATTGTCTTAACACGACTTATCCTTATGTACTACGTACTACCGATGGTGCAGTATACTCGTTCTTTATTTCAAGAACTAAACTAAACGTATGTTAGCACACGTAGGTGCTGGATGGAAAAACAAATAGAATTTAATTACCTTTTTGGGTCCGATAGGGCCCCGAAATGTACCCGAATTAATTTGGACCTATCCTGGGTGCTTGTGGTCCTAATTTTCAATAAATAAACCTCATTTTCACTCACTAACATAACATTAAATTCTAAAAATAAATCTGGACAACAAGCATATTCTCAAAAAGTGCATGAAAAATAGCTAATACGCCACTTCTAACTAGGTTTTTAAGGTACTAAGGTAGTAGTATATGTTTCCTCTAAGGTAGTAGATGGAAATATATTGCTAAGTATGTAATTTAATCTTGACAATAATGGAAAGGCAATGCATCATACAACAATATCAAATATATCAATCTTAAGATAATTAACCTACTAGAATAAATCTAAAATATAAGTTTGCAATGGTTTTCATTGATACTTAAAATAAACAAGAACTTCAATGTCAATTTGAACATACCACAAATTTTACTCTTATATATATATATATATATATATATATATATATATATATATATATATATGATATTGTAGGTTTCTTCTCTCTCTCTCTCTCTCTCTCTCTCTCTCTCTCGCTCTCTTTTGAGTTTTCTCTCGCTCTCTTTTGAGTTTCCACTTGAATGTTAAGAAGAAATTTTTTTTCTAACAATCCAAACTCAAGCATAATTTATGTCATACAATAAAAATTGAAAGAGGCTTTATGACAAACATTTTATGAGCAAACTTTGAAGAGTTAAAAAAAATTATGAGATAACATGGAGAGGGCTTACCTTGCTATAAAGTTCTTTGATTGGAAGATTTTTCTTTGATTTCCTTCACTTCTTCCAATTGATAATCCTAAGACTCAAGATGACAACCATATAATCCAAATAAATTCTTATTTGGAAGGATCTAACATAGATTCAAAAGATTGGGGGAATTATACCTAAAAAAAATGGTAGTGGTGGAGGTGGTCTAGAGGAGGTCGACCGGAGCAGGGTGGTCGGAGGCCGGGTCAGCCTTTAGTGGCAGCGACATCCAGCAGTATCCGCAACAGCAGCAAGGTGCGGCAGCAGCAGCAGCATTCAGCTGCAGCAACAGCAGATGGAGAACATCGATGGCAACATTTGAGAGTAAGGGAGGGAGAGATGGAGAGATGAAGAGTGAGGGAGAGAGAGATAGGATGGAGAACCGAAGCCTTCCCCCATTCTTCATATACTCAGACCCTTTCCCCCATTTCCCATAAACCAACAAACCCATCATTTTGTTTTGTGGGTGAGTCATCATTTATATTTGTCACCAGGTGACACATGGAGGTAGGTGAGAAGGAAAATTTTATAATTGCACAAGATTTTGAGGGTTCAAAATGAAAAAATATATATAGGATATAAGTAATTGTAGTATTTATTCCAAGGGCTGATTTAAAAAAATATAATACCAACAGAAAATAATAATTTTAACTAAATAATATTTATTTTAGAAAAATATATTAAAAATAGGTTATGACACTCTACTCTCCTTATATAAATTTCGTCCTCGGAATTAGAAAAGAGACAAGGAGAACTAAACATAGACTAGAACTAACCTTAGTCCTTGAATAGATACGGGTATTGTCTTCGTATATCATCCTCTCTTTCCCAGGTAGATTCTCCTGGTAAGTCTTTATTCCATGATACTCGGACCAGAGAAATAGTCTTGTTCTTGAGAATCTTCTGCCTTCGATCCAGAAGTTCTACTAGCTTTTGTTCTATGCGTAATATTGGACCCACTGTTATTTCTGAATGATCCAATATATGACTTGAATCTGGTACATATTTGCGAAGCTGGAAAATATGGAAAACATCGTTAACTCCCTCCAAAGATGGTGGTAAAGCCAACTGATACGATACGTCTCCAATTCGTTCCAGTACATCAAAAGGACCTATGTAGCGTGGACTTAACTTTCATCGTGTTCCAAATCTAATAGTCCCTCGTGTAGGCAAAATTTTTAGGAACACATGGTCACCTGCTTTGAATTCCAAATCTCTTCGATGTTTATCTGCCCATATTTTGTGTCTATCTTGTGCTGCCTGAAGATGACTTCGAATTGCCTTGACCTTGTCTATAGTTTGATAACCAATTCCGGTCTTAAGAGTTGACGTTCCCCTACGTCACTCCAACATATTGGGGATTTATATTTCCTTCCATACAAGGCTTCAAATGGTGCCTTTTTAATACTGGCCTGATAACTGTTATTATATGAAAATTCAATCAAATACAAATGGTCATCGCAAGATCCCCCGAAATCTAAGGTACATGCTTTCAACATATCCTCTAAAGTTTGAATGGTTCATTCAGATTGACCATCAGTCTGTGGGTGATAAGTTGAAATAAATTTCAGACGAGTACCAAGACTTTCTTGTAAACTTTTCTAAAATCTGGAAGTAAATCGAGTATCTCTATCTGATACAATATTCTCTGGTACCCCGTATAGACTGAAAATATTCTTCATATACATATCTGCTAAAAATTTGGTTGACTGACCAACTCGAAATGGCAGAAATCTAGCAGATTTTGTAAGCCTGTCTATAATTACCCAAATGGTATTATTACCCTTTTGAGTTCTTGGGAGTCCCGATACGAAGTCCATGGTAATATGCTCCCATTTTTATTCTAGTATAGGTAGAGGTTGAAGAAGTCCTACAATTCTCGGATGTTCGGCTTTCACTTGTTGACACACCAAACATCTTGACACAAATTTGGCAATTTCATGCTTCATTCCGTGCCACCAGAAGTTCTGCTTCAAATTCTTATACATCTTTGTACTCCCAGAATGGATAGAATATTGCGAATTGTGTGCTTCAGACATTATTTCTATCCTGATATCTCCATAGGGTACACACATTCGATTTTTGAATCTTAAAGATCCATCATAATGTCTAATTAAACCAGTTTATAATCCAGCTTCTGTCTGCTTCCATGACTTTTGCAACTTCATATCATTTTCCTGTGCCATCTTAATTCTTTCCATCAAAGATGATTGTATTTGTAAGTTAGCCCAACTTTCTTTTGCTACTGGGAAAATCACCTCGATCCCCATTTTTCTCAGATCTTCTAAGATCTCCTTAGGGGCATTCAAGAAAAATGTTGTGGGTCTTCTACTTAATGCATCAGCTACTTTATTTGCCTTTCCTGGATGATATTCCATCTCCATGTCAAAGTCTTTAAGTAACTCTAACCATCTTCGTTGCCTCATGTTTAATTCTTTTTGAGTAAATACATACTTCAGACTTTTATGATCTGTATATATCTTGAACATTTCTCCATATAGATAGTGTCTCCATAATTTTAGTGCAAATATTACAGCTGCTAATTCCAGATCATGATTTGGGTAGTTTCTCTCATATGTCTTTAATTGACGAGAAGCATACGCGATAACCCGCCCATGTTGTATCAATACACAGCCCAATCATTTTCCAGAAGCATCACTGTAGATCTCATATCCTCCAGATCCTGATGGTAATGCTAACACTGGAGCAGAAATGAGTCTCTCCTTTAATTCCTCAAAAGCTAATTGGCATTTATCAGTCCAAATATACTTTTCATTCTTCCGAGTTAATCGAATAAGTGGTTCAACAATCCTTGAAAAATTCTCTACAAATTTTCTATAGTATCCGGCTAAACCAAGAAAACTCTGAATTTCTGCTACATTCTTAGGAATAGGCCATGATTTGACTGCTTCTATCTTTTTAGGATCTTCTGCTATTCCTTCTCCACTTACAATATGACCCCAAAATAAAATTTTTTCTAACCAAAATTCACATTTACTCAATTTTCCATATAATTTCTCTTATCATAAAGTTTGAAGTACTATCCTCAAATGTTCTTCATGTTCCTTCTCATTCTTTGAATAGATCAGTATGTCATCGATAAACACAATTACAAATTTATCCAGGTACTGATAAAATATTCTATTCATTAAATCCATAAAGATTGTATGTGCATTTGTTAATCCGAAAGGCATAACTTGAAATTCATAATGCCCATAGCGAGTTCTGAAAGCTGTTTTTGGTATGTCCTCCTTTTTAACCTTTACCGGGTGATATCCAGATCTAAGGTCAATTTTCGAGAATACCGTTGCTCCTCCTAATTGATCAAATAATTTATCGATCCTTGGTAATGGATATTTATTTTTGATAGTGACTTCATTTAGTGCTAAAATCAATCACCAACCTCAAACTTTCATCCTTTTACTTTACAAATAATACATGCGCTCCCCAGGGTGATGCACTGGGTCTAATAAATTTCTTAGCCAATAATTCTTTGATTTATTTATTTAATTCAGCCAGTTCCTCTTTATTCATTGGATATATCTTCTTTGCAATTGGAGCAGCACCAAGAATTAAATCAATGCTAAATTTGACAGCCCTATCAGGTGGTATTCCAAGTAATTCATCAGGAAAAACATCCTTAAATTCATAAACAATTCTTGGCCATTTTTTAATTTCCTGGTTTTGAAAATTTCTTCCTGAAAGTAATTCAAATTTTTCTAATTCATTTTCATCAAATTCCTTTTGATCTTTAATAAATTCATGTATATCCTTGCCTGGCAATTGGAATGAAACTCTTCCTTGTTTATAATTTTTAACTGCCGAGGTTGAATTTAACCAATCTATTCCCAGTACTACATCGTAATTATTCATAGGGAAAACTAATAATCTAACATGAAAACTTTCTTCTCCCATTTTAATTGGACATTCACTACATATTCTGCTAACTTCTACAACTCCATTACCAGTAAGAATTTTAAATTTTTAACTAAAGGCTGCGTCATAATATCATGTATTGATGCAAAGGATGCAGATATAAAGGAGTGAGTTGCTCCGGAATCAAATAGTACTAATGCAGGGCTAGATGATACGAGTATGGTACCTGTCACCACTTCTCCCGCCAACTCTTCTTCATTGACATCCATCATGAAGGCTTGTCCCTGCTTCTTCCTTCTCTTATTATTATTCTGATTTGCCTTCTGGGCTTGATTGAACTGATGAGCTTGTGGAGCAAGCGGTGCTCTTTGTTGAAATCCAGTGGTTACACGAGCTTGTACTGGAGGTGTCGTTAATGCCATAGGTTTAGGTCCATTTATTTGTAACATTGGCCTCGGCCTAAATCCTTGGTTTGCAAACCTTGGTTCTTGTGGAAAATTCTGAGTTCCGGGTCTTCCTGTGGTTTGTCGAAGAAATTATTGAGCTTGATGTGCAGACGATCCACACCTAAGACACAGTCCATGGAACTTCCTACAGGTGTTCTTTGAGTGTCCTAGTTTCCCACAATAAGTACAGTTCATTCGATTTCTATTTGGTTCAACTTTTGTGAATCTAACCTGACCCTGTCCGTGGTTCCTTGTCTGAGAAGAACTGGTTTCCTAATTTCTCTTTTGTCCTCGTACCTTTGAGCCAGACTTCTCATTATATATTCTCTCTTGGTCTCTGGCTGTCTCTACTACTTCAGCATAAGTCTGACAGGGGTAAGGTGCTACTCTTGCCTTCAACTTGTTGTCCAGTCCTTCACGAAACCGGTCTATTCTTGCCTTCTTAGTGTTCACTATACTTGGGTCAAACCTAATTAACCTTGTGAATTCTGCTGCATACTCATCAACGGATGTTCTATTTTGCTTCAAGTAGGTAAATCTCCTCTCCAGTTCCATCCTTGCCGTTTCAGGGAAGAATCTTTCTTCAATTTTTTTTTAAATTCGTCCCAAGATACCACGTCGTTAGAATCTTCCGGATGATGCGAGCTCCACCAATTTTCTGCTACATCCTTCAGTTGTAATCTTACTAGTGGTACCATGTCTTCTGCTGCTACTTTTGCTCCTTTCAATAAGCCTTCAGTAGTTTTTAACCATTGTCCAGCATCCAAAGGATTCTCTGTTCCAAAGAAATCGGGACGATTGAGTTTCCTAAAGTCCATAATCGTTCCTGTTCTAAGCGCTGGTGCAACCTCTAATTGTTACAATATCTTAAAAGAGGTAGATTTTTGTAAACCCCCATAATTTTTTCAAATTTTAAAAATGAATTTTCTGTGATTTTTAACTAATTAAATCAATTATTTTCTGGTATTAAGTATTTTTAAATGATTTTATTAAATATTAAAATATTATGAAAATAATATTTTTGGGTGTAAAATAAAATATTAGACATAGGGTAATTTTCCTGGATTTTATTGGACCCCGAAAACATTTTTTAAAGACCTAAAAACTAAATTTTTAATAAAATCCTAAATAAACCCAGTTTATTATTAAACCAAACCGAACCGAACCAACCCGAACTAAACCCGACCCGGTTTATTTCTAAACCCAAACCCTGCGGGTCGGGTCGGATCTAAACCTGACCCGAAACCCGACCCATATTGTACTGCTACAGTAACCGTCCCCCCCGACCCTCGCCGGCCGTTTCTCTGCCTCCTCCACGGCGGTTTCGTCCTCTCTCCGCCGGTAACGCCCCCGCCTCCCCGCGGCGGTTTCTCTCCCCTCGCCCTATAAAAACCCGCCCAGACCCGCCGCCTCAACCACCAATACCACCACCGTAGCCTCCAGCCCTCCGCCATCTCTCCTGTGCCTCGCCGTCCTCCGCCTCAGACTCCGGCCACCCTCTCCGCCTGAGACCCTTCACCGCGTCTCCCCTCCGCCGTCTCCTCCAGCTGCCACCTTCCTTGCCGTGCCCCGCCCTCACCAGCACTGCCATCCACCGCAGCCCCGCCTCCGCTGCCTCCAGCCCTCGTCGTGGACCTCCTTCCTCCGCCTCGACCTCTCACCCGCCGCCCTAATATTCGGGTGTCAACACTGTACGCAGAGTTGTGTAATGTCATCTAGACATGGATATCGAGACACTATACATTTTTGTACTTGCCTTATCAAGTACGTCATACCTCAGGACACCTGACACTATTCATGAGACATAATCTTCTTGAGATATTCATGGTGATTCTGTATAGGATACATGTTTATGACATATACTTTATTCATGCCTAGATCTCATTATGACTTGCTGCATTAGATATGATCTTGCGTGACATGGACATGAGACATCGTGAACATGAGACGTGTGATTACATTGGGTATGGAGAGTTTTACCATACAAAAGGCTGATTATATATATATATATATATATATATATATATATAACTTTACTGGAGGTGCCTTAGACTCTGACACAGAGCTTTGGCACATTTACTGGCCCTTCGAGAAAATACTGCTATGGGTTTTCCCGACACAGAGCCTGTAGTAGTCTCAGCCTGAGTATGAATAAAGCTCTCACTTGCATATCACATAGCTGGTTACATAGTTTACCATGTTGCTTCATTTATTGCTGCACTGCATTTATTTTAGCATGAGTTATTTTGTACCTTGCTATGTCCCCTGAGGACCTGGATCTGGATTATGTCCCCAGGTTTAGCGGAGGAGATCTATCCCGAGGTGTACGGGACCAGAGCAGTCTTTGGAGCAGTACCAGAACCCGAGGACAAGGTGATCGCTGAGGATTTCTCCTGAGTATATGCATACTCAGTTATTTCTATTGTTAGACTCTTTATTTCCAGTCTTTTGAGTTGATGTATCAAACTCATTATCGGGTTGTTCCCCGACTTATGTTTTATTGAGACTTGATGTTGCTTTATATTCTGATATTGTGTATTCATTTCTGTGGATGAGATTAGTAGACCCTTATTGTTGTATTACAGCTTAAGTACATCCTGATGGGTCAATTAAATTGGGTTTTCCCATCGGTGTGTGCTGCTGGCCATTGCCACGTGGCTAGTCCCTCAATATTTTGGGACTGGGGCGTGACATGGTTTTTGTTGTGGCCCATGCAGGTCAATGACTAAATTGCTTCGGTTTCAACTTAGGGACCGAGCAAGCCTGCAATAAGAATAGGATAAGTTTTTAGGATCTCATCCACTTGCTTGAATCGTTCTTGATATCTATATCGGATTCAAATTAAATTTTTGACTTGCATCCTGCCTTGATTCCTGTGCGCCTCTTATAAGTTTATTTTTGATGCAGAGCAATGGATCCGAGAATCGGTGACGAGAATCCCTTAGGTACACCTCACGATGCTGTGGTCACCTATGATGAAGGAGTAACACCAGAATGTAGAAGCATAAAAAATACGCCAGATGGCTATACGCAGCTTATTGGTGCCGGGCAGCGTAAAGAGATGACCTCAGAGCCATCAAGCATGCAAATCAAGAGTTTTTTTTCCCCTGAGCACAAATATTAAAGCTCAAAGGACCATCCGCGTAAGTGCAGTATGTCCAGGTTGCTTCAGCGTAAAACAGAGGGCTTCATCGCCTATATGGCGTAAAACACATCCGCTTTCAATACAGCATTAAAGCGTACGAGGAACGCTTCATGTTCTACGAAGTGAACCTGTCATGTCCTGCAAATGAACCTGACGTCTGGACTTCTGACAAAGGGATACTGCTCGACTACCCAGGCGACGGCTATTGATGGCGCGATACTGCAACCCAGGCTGTCGTTTACTGCCTTTCCCTTTGCGTAAACCGCTTTTTCGCGTACAGAGGACTACGCCGCCTAGTTTTACATAGGCGGATGTGAGCTGTTTATGCTCCGCGGAAGACAAACCGCCTGCCACGTCGAAAGCTGCACTTCTTACAGGGCTCGAGGCACGCCTCTGCATTTAATGCACAGAGCGGTGACAGTTTCTCGAGGCACGTCTCTGCGTTTGATGCACAGAAGGGCTGCAGACCTTCAAAACACGCCTCTGCATTTAATGCGCAGGATAATGGCGGATCTCTGTATTTAATGCGGGGGATTTGATTTAATGTCACCGAACCGTCGTTTAGTGACATCCCCTTCGCGTAAACTACTCCTGCGCATACAAGGAAATACTCTGCCTAGTTCTACACAGGCAGACGTGAGCTTCTTACGCTCCGCGGAGGACAAACAGCCTGCCACGTCAGCAGCTACTCTGCGCACAGGATTCGAGACGCGTATCTACATTTAATGCGCAGAATGATGGCAAATCTTAAAGACAAGCATCTGCATTTAATGCACATGATGGTGGCAGATCTCGGCATTTAATACAAGGGATTTGATTATATCTTCTACGCCTACTCGGCTAAGACGTCCACATCAGCGCTCTGGCACCTTATGCAACGGCTTCTACGCCCATTCAGCTTCTGTGCTCACTCGGCTTCTACGCCTACTCGGCTCCTACGCCCATTCGGCCTCTATGACCATTCGGCCTCTATGACCACTCGGCTTCTACGACCACTCGGCTTCTACGCCCATTCGGCCTCTATGACCACTCGGCTTCTACGCCCACCCGGCTTCTATGCCTACTTGGCTTCTATGCCATGGTGACAGACATTGGCTTCTACGCCAACCTCTTCTACACGAGGGATACCTACCTGCGTGGCTTTTACGCCGTGATCTTCGTAGCGGTTATACGCGTTTTGTCCCTTAGTTGGACCCGCGTCACACGCTCATTCAAGAGGTCATCTATACGCAGGCATTGGTTATTTTAACCGTTGTGTAAAAGGGTGCTGAACTGTCCACTCCTCGGTTTTTACACTGACTGAGTGGTCACTGTCACTAAAACTCTATAAATAGAGACCTCTATCAACAGAGGAACAGGTCAAAAAAACTTGAAAAAGGATCGAACCACGGGTCGAGAAATTGATCAACGGTCGAACTTTTAAAAGGAAGATCGAACAAGGAGGAGAGGTCGAAGAGTCTTCGAGAGGGAGAGGAGTCCGGAGCTCGGGCAAAGAGTAGGGATCGACGACCTTGGCATCATGCATCCACCCTCTTTTTGCAATCTTCGAAGCTACTTCCTGTCTTCTACGGCACTTCTTCATCATCGTGTGGTCCAAGGTCTAAAGTGATCGACTGCAGATCAGATACCTATAGCAATATTTATCCAGATTTATAAATTGTATTTCCACATCCTCGTATAGGATTAAATTGTACAAGTTTGTTTGTAAACCAAAGAAAACGGGTTTCGTATAAACCCCGCCTTGAATACATTTCATTCTTTCGTTTTTCACCACAAACACAGAAGATAGAGGGCAATCGGTTCAAAGCAATCAAGCGGGCCAGCATACTTCAAGGTTCCGGCGTGATGACATCCCACATCCGTCGCAGTTCACACCACCAATGCCCGTATTCCCACAAGGGCAGACTATGGACGGGCAACAGATATTCCAAATAATCTACGCAATGATGCAAGCCCAACAGCAAATTCATCAAGAGGCTCAACGTCACGAGGCGGAGTACTTGAGGAACAGCCTAGTAACTGCACTAGAGCAGGCGAACCTACCAGCTCGACGGCCATCGACGAGCTCTATCACCGATTTTCGCCAGCTAAAGCCCCGTACCTTCTCAGGCAAGGAGGAGCCCACTGAAGTTCATGAGTGGCTCACCAACACACAATACCAGTTGGAAGCAGCTGAGCTTCCAAGAGAGCGTTGGATGACTGCTGTTAGGATGCAATTGACGGGCAATGCACATCACTGGTGGCTATCTGAGGAGAGACGGCTCGGACCAGACCGAGTTACTTGGGAGGAGTTCTTCAGACTCTTTCAGGAGATGTACATTCCATCTATTGCTCGATCAGAACTTCAGGACAAGTTCAATCGCCTCACTTAGGATACTATGACGGTGGAAGAGTACAACGCAGAATTCATTCGTCTGAATTGCTTCGCCCCTTCCCTGATCCCGACAGAAGAAGAGAAGGCTGAGAAGTTCTTCGATGGACTAAACTTTGAGCTACAGAGAATGATTGGATCCGTTGCACCTATTTCATACACGGACGTCCTTGCTGTAGCTCGACGTATGGAGCGTGTCACCAGGCGAGAGTCCAACCTGAAGAGGCCTCTCACATCAGCACCAGCCAGAGCATCGCATGGAGAAGCTGTAAAGAAACCTCATTTGCATCAAGCACCACAGGAAGCTGTATCCAAATCCCTAGCTCTTCCTACCTGTCACTACTGTGGCAAGGTAGGCCATGTTGAGAAGGAGTGTAGACGTAAACTGAGATTATGTTTAGCTTGCGGATCCAGTCAGCATTCAGTGAGGGAATGCACTGAGCGTCGAGAAGGAGCACCAATAGTAAACCAACAAGCTCTACCAGCACCAGGAGGATATCAACCAAGGCCACCCTTGGCACCTCGAGCAGTACCCTTCCAGCAAGCCCAGTAACAACAGAGGGCACCACCTCAAGGACGCGGACAAGCTTTCGCGATGACTTTGGAGGACGCACAGACTCGTGGAGTAGCTAATGCGCGTAAGTTTTCATAGCTATCTATTCCTAGTATTGTTTTAACTCGTGCCTGTTAGTTCGTGACCTTAGCCTTAACCTGGTATTTTGAACTTGCTAATAATTAATAAATCTAGTATGTTTTATAAGTGTTAACCTAGTTTTTCTAAGCTGTAGTTTTCTTGCTTTCTTTCACTCTGGAAATTGCATAACTTCCATTGCTTAGGAAAATGATGTTTTCATTCCCTATGTGTTTTTGCTTAAACCTCATCCTTTGATTCTCCTGAATCATGATTCTTGACAGTAATGTGCTTCGAACAATACTTGTAACCATGTCATCTCTGTTGACCGGTTATTCTTTGATTGCGAGGACGCAATCCTCTTAAGGGGGGTAGATTGTAAACCCCCAGAAATTTTTTTCGATTTTAAAAATGAATTTTCTAGAATTTTCTGTGATTTTTAACTAATTAAATCAATTGTTTTTTGGTATTAAGTATTTTTAAATGATTTTATTAAATATTAAAATATTATAAAAATAATATTTTTGGGTGTAAAATAAAATATTAGATATAGGGTAATTTTTCTGGATTTTATTGGACCCTGGAAACATTTTTTAAAGACCTAAAAACTAAATTTTTAATAAAATCCTAAATAAACCCAGTTTATTATTAAATCAAACCGAACCGAACCAACCCGAACTAAACCCGACCCGGTTTATTTCTAAACCCAAACCCTGCGGGTCGGGTCGGATCTAAACCCGACCCGAAACCCGTAACCCGACCCATACTGTACTGCTACAGTAACCGTCCCCCCCGACCCTCGTCGGCCGTTATGAATTCCGGCCGTTTCTCCGCCTCCTCCGCGGCGGTTTCGCCCTCTCTCCGCTGGTAACGCCCCCGCCTCCCCGCGGCTGTTTCTCTCCCCTCGCGCTATAAAAACTCGCCCAGACCCGCCGTCTCAATCACTAACACCACCACCGTAGCCTCCAGCCCTCCGCCATCTCTCTTGTGCCTCGCCGTCCTCCGCCTCAGACCCCGGCCACCCTCTTCGCCTGAGACCCTTCACCGCGTCTCCCCTCCGCCGTCTCCTCCAGCCGCCACCTTCCTCGCCGTGCCCCGCCCTTACCAGCACTGCCATCCACCGCAGCCCCGCCTCCGCTGCCTCCAGCCCTCGTCGTGGACCTCCTTCCTCCGCCTCGACCTCTCACCCGCCGCCCGAGCCTCCAGCCGCCGTGCCCGCCACCGGTGCCATCCCCGGCCGATCGCCAGCAGCAGCAGCAGCCGCCTCCGGCCGCCAGAGCCCCCCCGGCGATGCCTCAGCCTCCCAGCGCTCCGCCGCCTCCGACGAGCCGAGCCGCCAGTCCCTCCGCCGTCCTCCGGCCGCCCAGCGGCGAGAAACCCTAACCCTAGCCCCGTCGTCGCCGTGTCGCGCCGCTTCGCGATATCGCAATTTTTTGCCCTCTGTTGAGCCCTGTTCAGGTAGCCTTTTCTCTCTCCTCGCTGCCCCATTTCTCATTCCGTCTGTTGTGACGCGAACCTTGCGTGACCCTCTCTATGCCCGTGCAACCCGCTCGGTGTGTCGCGTCCTGTGGCGATCGCGAACTGCGATCCAAAAGCAGGAAAATATTTGCCCTATTTTTCCCCGAAACTGAGTGCGCCCCGCCAAAGGGACGACTTGGTCACGTGCGGACTTCACCAAAAGGTGCGCGCCGTTGATACGGACGTGTGGGATTTCGTGGAAGTTGATTTGGATGTGCGTGCACACCGGAATCAACGCGTATCCGTCGACAAAGTCCCGTATCGGCCCTGTTCTGGAACTCGTTGTAATTTTGTGTACACACGTCGGATCGAAACGAAACTTGTGCCATCGGACTCGTAGCAATACGCTAGTCCTGTGACCCAAGTTTGGTTCGATTCTGAGAACGTTGACAAAATCGCGTATCGTGGGCCCCACGGCTCCACTTGACGGGCGATTTTGTGATCGGCTCATCGGAATCCAGTTCTGGAAGTTCCGTTGGGTTCGTATCATCATTCTGGACTTGTTGACACTAAGTTTGATGAATTTATTTCTGACACATTTTTCGGTACGAAGCGGGCCACATGTGAACCCCGCTTTGACCAAGAACTGTCATTTTGCCCCTGTGTCCAAATTGGACTCAAGAACAAGCGTTTCTAGCTATTTAATATTTTTTGAACCTGATAGTGATGTTTATTACAGCAATTGGAGGAGTACCTGTAGATTCTGTTGAGACCAGAACTACTGTTGGAATTCAAACTCCAGGCAAGTGTACCTTGTCCTACTTGCAGCATCTGTTTATACTATTTTCTTGATTTACGACTGTAAAATCTCTGTTCAACCTAGGGCCGTGTGACATTACTTAGCGTCTGACTAATATTCGGATGTCAACACTATACGCAGAGTTGTGTAATGTCACCTAGACATGGATATCGAGACACTATACATTTTTGTACTTGCCTTATCAAGTACGTCATACCTCAGGACACCTGACACTATTCATGAGACATAATCTTCCTGAGATATTCATGGTGATTCTGTATAGGATACAGGTTTATGACATATACTTTATTCATGCCTAGATCTCATTATGACTTGCTGCATTAGATATGATCTTGCGTGACATGGACATGAGACATCGTGAACATGAGACGTATGATTACATTGGGTGGGGAGAGTTTTACCATACAAAAGGCTGATTATATATATATATATATATATATTACTTTACTGGAGGTGCCTTAGACTCTGACACAGAGCTTTGGCACATTTACTGGCCCTTCGAGAAAATACTGCTATGGGTTTCCCCGACACAGAGCCTGTAGTAGTCTCAGCTTGAGTATGAATAAAGCTCTCACTTGCATATCACATAGTTGGTTACATAGTTTACCCTGTTGCTTCATTTATTGCTGCACTGCATTTATTTTGGCATGAGTTATTTTGTACCTTGCTATGTCCCCTGAGGACCTGGATCTGGATTATGTCCCCAGGTTTAGCGGAGGAGATCTATCCCGAGGTATACGGGACCGGAGCAGTCTTTGGAGCAGTACCAGAACCCGAGGACGAGGTGATCGGTGAGGATTTCTCCTGAGTATATGCATATTCTATACTCAGTTATTTCTATTGTTAGACTCTTTATTTCCAGTCTTTTGAGTTGATGTATCAAACTCATTATCGAGTTGTTCTCCGACTTATGTTTTATTGAGACTTGATATTGCTTTATATTCTGTGATATTGTGTATTCATTTCTGTCGATGAGATTAGTAGACCCTTATTGTTGTATTACAGCTTAAGTACATCCTGATGGGTCCATTAAATTGGGTTTGCCCATCGGTGTGTGCTGCTGGCCATTGCCACGTGGCTAGTCCCTCGATATTTTGGGACTGAGGCGTGACAATTTTGCAAGCTGAACTTGCTGCGCATTGGTTTCTAAGACCTTTTGGAATACTTCAAGTACATCCAATGTCCAAAGTTTCGAATATTCTGATTGTGATGATTTGTGAGGAGGAGTAGTCATTTCCTGGATATTTTCAAAATACAATCTCTTTTAATTCAAGTAGATGTATAAAGTAAATATCAGGATATACTAAATCGATATAAATAATTTGTTATGGAATTCGAAATTACAAAATTAAGATTTAATTGCAAAATCAGATAAAGGACATGCATATTTCATTTACTAGATCAAAAGGTGATACAAACATGCTTCAGAGAGTACAAACTACCTTACATACTATTTACATCTCTACACTTTCATCCCTTCTAACTTATATTTACATCTGCTGTTTCTACAAAAAGGTACACAACAGACAATTTTTTTCCCTTTTCACAACAAAGTTACCCCCTTTTTAAATACACATCCTCCTCCTTGAGGATTTTAGCATAGGGATTTAGTTCCCTCCATTCGTCTAGTGTCCCCTCATACTCTTCTATCTTTGGGTAAGAGGATGCGTCTCATCTTTTCAGGAAAAATATGCAATACACTTCAATTTCATGGTATACTTCTGCTCCATCCTCATCATCCTGACTATTGGTCTTTGAATTTTAAAGTATACCAAACGGACGAAAAGATTGTAGTCATTCGGTACTTTCCACACTTCTCTTGCGTATTGTTCGTACCCATATAAGGTACGTTTGCTACCGTCCCAAAATACACATGGTATAAAGTGCTCCATAACCTACACTTAGAACAAATTCTAGAATCAATAGGCTGGAAATATGATATAATAATCATAAATATTGGAATAAATCTTTAGTGTAATGCAAGATTTAAAAATAAAAATAAAATCTTCAGAGCAATATCATCCCATTTTATTTCCTCTTTCAATCTTCAATATTACCCTATATCTTCATCCTAAGGTTCGGATTCAAAATATCTTGTCTTCCAAAGTCATAATTTTCAACCTTTTTGGAATCCTCAAACTTATTCATATATGATTCCTATAGATTTGGTTCTAGAAAACTTAGACCGCTAGAAGACGACTAGACCTGTATGGGCCACCACTAAAAGACGTGTCACACCCCGATTTCTAAAATACGAAAACCGAGTGCAATAATACATCTCCAGGCTACGCACCTGTATAATATTTTGGTATCGTACTTGCGATTGTCGCATCTAGTTTCTAGGATAAAGTATAAGACAATATAAGACATTTTAAAATATCCACATATTATACAACTCTTATTTACATAAACAAGTCTTCTTCCAAAACATAATTTACATATTCAGCGACAAAATGAAATAAGCCGGCTATCCCAAAAGTTGTCTTCCGTCAACCTTCAACTTCATCAATACTATAAAGAGGTAGTATTTTTTTCTCATCTTCTTCAGTTCCTAGTGAACAAAAACTAGGTCGTCAAAACGACTAGCAAGTCCTTATGTCAAGAACGGACAAATAAATAAAAATAAAGTTTTAAGAGAAAAATAATCAGAAGATAAATGGATAACTGATATGAAAATTTTGAAAAAACTGCCTTTGACACATTTTAGTGTAAACTTGAAATATAAGGTTTGTATTCCTAACTAATCCCTATTCTACAAAGTGTCCAAATCATAGTCACAAAATACAATCGACAATACAAAATTTCTATATGCAACTGCAACTTAGAGAATGCTTTTGGATCACCATCACACCTATTATCCCGATAATAATCCCATTTACCCGGGATCAGGTAATTTTCTGACTGATGGTGCTTAGATTCCAATCACCACAGGTATTATGACATCATTGTATCACTATAATAATATTGAATCACATAAAAATGTGATAAGCACAAAATATAAACAATTGTCGAATTTTTTTATTTCAGAAAATTCGGATCATGTGATAATAAATCAATTGTCGAATATCTTGAACTTTTCCAAGAATTTGGAACATAGATCAAACATTGGACATATACAATTGTCGAATTTGATCTATTTCAAAATTAGGATCCAATGGAAAGTAAGTGAGCTAAGCCTCACTGCGGTCATCGTATGGCCATACGTATGCCGAAAACTACTGATCAGTTTTAAAATAATAAATATTGCTGAGAGTTCGACGGTGTGATCCAAATATTCTCTCCCACCAAATGCAATTCTATAAAATTACAATCATCCTTATCTATCAATCCAATTAAGTTAAATTATTATTCTTGATTTTGTACCTCGGCTTGTGTGTCAGAGATTACACCTTTTGCGAGAATATCTCATTTAGCAAATCGTTTCGTCTTTTGCGGTAACGTTTAATATCCAATAAAAGTATATAATTCAGTTTTGTGTACTCAAGTATCACATCTAACGGAACTATTCCATCTGGTAGAAAATTTTTCGAGAACCTAGAAATTATACTCTTACCTAGGAATATAATTAAAAGCTATCTTTGTTGCTCTTTTGTGCACGTACAAAGTGTCCTACGCATCCTAAAATTAAATAAATTCATAATATAAAGATTTTTTTGTTTGAACCTAAACTAAAATTATATTAGAGAACAATCGATTATTCAAATTTTTTTGAAATAACTCTCTCTAAAAATTCTTGGAAATTTCGGCAGTCTCCTTTGTATTTTGGACTCCAGAAATTACATAATTTAATAAAAGAGACCCGGAGCAACCCTCCGTAGAATTTTTGGGTTCGCCGACCCCTTCGGTGTAGCAATTCTCAACACCGATATTACATGCAGTTGCATATATAAAATTTTGATTTGTAAAGACAATGAAAACCTTCTTACCATTTCCAAATTTACCATATCTACTCGCTATTGTTAGCAATGCAAAGCGATCCCGATTGGTACAAAATTTCTAGAACTCAATATGGATTAGAAATCATAATATATACATGATAGTTTTGTACAACAACTATCTCATCCTATAAGATAATTGTCATAGATTAACTTAAGAAAATATTTTTAAGGAAAGTATACTTTTTGGATCTTTAAAATCCTTGAAGTGAAAGGCCGCCATATTTCCAATTATCCAAAGTGCTTAGGAAGAATTCTAACTTGTCTAAATACTGAATTTGAAGTAAATATTGTGCTGAATGGTCACTTTTAACCATTCAGATGCAAAATACATCTATACGCTTAGTAATCCATTTTCGGTATCAAACTGAATTATGTGTAACCTAAAAATATAGCGAATTTGATATCGAATTACTACATTGAACTTCTTATCCAATTATAGGTCTCCATATAATCAAGAGTTATGAATATAGTCTTAACACGACTTATCCTTATGCACTACGTACTACCGATGGTGCAATATACTCATTCTTTATTTCAAGAACTAAACTAAACGTATGTTAGCACACGTATGTGCTGGATGGAAAAACAAATAGAATTTAATTACCTTTTCGGGTCCGATAGGACCCCAGAATGTACCCGAATTAATTTGGACCTACCCTGGGTGCTTGTGGTCCTAATTTTCAATAAATAAACCTCATTTTCACTCACTAACATAACATTAAATTCTAAAAATAAATTTGGACAGCAAGCATATTCTCAAAAAGTGCATATAAAATAGCTAATACGCCACTTCTAACTAGGTTTTTAACGTACTAAGGTAGTAGTATATGTTTCCTCTAAGGTAGTAGATGAAAATATATTGCTAAGTATGTAATTTAATCTTGACAATAATGGAAAGGCAATGCATCATACATCAATACCAAATATATCAATCTTAAGATAATTAACCTACTAGAATAAATCTAAAATATAAGTTTGCAATGGTTTTCATTGATACTTAAAACAAACAAGAACTTCAATGTCTATTTGAACATACCACAAATTTTACTCTTATATCTATATATGTAAAAGAAAAAAAATTTGATATTGTAGGTTTCTTCTCTCTCTCTCTCTCTCTCTCTCTCTCTTTTGAGTTTCCACTTGAATGTTAAGAAGGGAAATTTTTTCTAACAATCCAAACTCAAGCATAATTTATGTCATACAATAAAATTTGAAAGAGACTTTATGACAAACATTTTATGAGCAAACTTGGAAGAGTTAAAAAAAATTATAAGATAACATGGAGAGGGCTTGCCATGCTATAAAGTTCTTTGATTGGAAGATTTTTCTTTGATTTCCTTCACTTCTTTCAATTGATAATCCTAAGACTCAAGATGACAACCATATAATCAAAATTAAATTCTTATTTGGAAGGATCTAACCTAGATTCAAAAGATTGGGGGAATTATACCTAAAGAAAAATGGTAGTGGTGGAGGTGGTCTGGAGGAGGTCGACCGGAGCGGGGTGGCCGGATAAGCCTTCAGTGGAAGCCAGCAGTAGCCGCAGCAGCAGCAAGGTGCGGCAGCAGCAGCCAGCAGCCAGCAGTAGCCGCAGCAGCAACAGCCAGCAGTAGCCGCAGCAGCAGCAAGGTGCGGCAGTAGCAACATATGGAGAACAGTGGCAGCAGCATTTGAGAGTAAGGGAGGGAGAGATTGAGAGATGAAGAGTGAGGGAGAAAGAGATAGGATGGAGAACCGAAGCCTTCCATTCTCCCCATACTCAGACCATTTCCCTCATTTCTCATAAACCAACAAACCTATTATTTTGTTTTGTGGGTGAGTCATCCTTTATATTTGTCACCAAGTGACACATGGAGGTAGGTGAGAAGAAATTTTTTGTAATTGCACAAGATTTTGAGGGTTAAAATAAAATAAAATAGGATATAAGTAATTGTAGTATTTATTCCAAGGGCTGATTTGAAAAAATATAATACCAACAGAAAAATAATAATTTTAACTAAATAATATTTATTTTAGAAAAATATATTGAAAATAGGTTATGACATCCTCTGAGCCCAAATTTTTACATATATAAGTATTTTCATATATTTTTATTAATACATGGATTTTTTTTAGTACCCTGGGTTTATATGCACTGGACTATGATGCCTCCCTAGAGTTTTTTTAGTACCCTGGCTATTTGGTATCAGTCTTTACAAAATTTCTTTTGGCTATTTGGTGTCATATTTTTGTCTCTTTATGCTTCTTTGGCCATGTTTTATTCTAGATGAAGGCAAATATAGTCTTGAACTCTTGGGTTGTACTTGTGAAGGAACCTGTATCAAGGCTGCCATGAAAGAAGTTTCTGCTAGCTCATTGTCCGATCTTTGAATCGTATGTGTGTGGTTTGTAAACATCTGTTGGTTGAGAGAACTGCTCGTTGGATTGTATTGGAGTGAAGTAAATTTTGTAAAGACACTTTTTAAATTATATTTTTTCAATAAAATTTGTCTTGAATATAATTGTTCTTTATTTATCATATTTTATTCCTTCTTTTATGAAAACAAAATCCATAAATTACTTGCCAGTTAATAATATAAAAAACTGTTAATTATTTCCTAAATAATCAATAATTATTCCATATATTGCATAAGGACTATATACTTTTATGAGTATACTAGTTAATTTTCACTATTGACTATACTAGTAAATTATATATTGTAAAAATATTATCATATTTTGCAAATTTTTTTTTTTTCACTATGAATTTTTTAACATTTACTATTCAAATATTTTAAAGGATAAAAATATTTTTTTACGTGAAACATAATATTTTTTTTCTAATTCAATGATAATTAGTTAGGAACAAGAAATGTGGGTAACCATACCTAAACTTACCATATCTCCAACTAACATCAACTTTCAACAACCATCCAAACAATAATTTTTTTTTTCCACCACTTTTAACAACCAACCAAACAATGAAATTCCTTTTTTTCCACCTTCAACAACCATCCAAACAACGAAACTCCTCTTTCCTCCACTTTCATATATTTCGAATTAACCAACCAAACGACTTTTGGAAACTCATAAATTTTGCGTACGCATCGCAAGCGCAAACTTCGTTTTTCCACTTTCGCACTTTCTACCACTTTCGTGTAACCAAATAGCAGGAATCAACAACGTAGTCTTAGTAAAAAAAATGAAAGACCACCAGGAAAAGGATGTTGGGAACGCTGTGTGATCCAACATAGAGACATAGTTGACCTATGAGATATAATATTAGATTTGAGCAAATATGTCTTAAAAAATAAATCTATGTAAAATCTTAACCAATTTTAATTATCTACATTTCATAATTTTATTTTCTATCCGATGTGCAAATAAATTAATTATCAACTCTACGGTAACCAACTTTGAAGTTCAACTAGAAACAAGATACAAGCCAACAAAGTAGTCCTATATTTACCCAGTCATCTTTTTTCTTGCTAAATTTGTAACAAAGTGAAGTAAATAATAGAACAAACCAAGCCATGGTATAACAGTCTGGCTATGGTTTCAAATCTTCGACGTTTCTCTCGACAAACCTCCTTTCTCGATGATTATATTAATGTTCACATATAAAGAATTCATTGTTAGAAGCTTGGTTAATTGAGACTTTTATCACGATTCCTCTCTCATTACATTCCCTTTGACAATTTCAGTGCCTCTCACAAAGAATTCATTGTTAGTATTTCATGTGAAATTAACCGAACCTACCTCCTTTATACGGTAGCCAACAATAATCCATGTTGGAAAGAGGCTATGACAGCAGGACTTTAGGAATTGGAACTCATTTTACTTCGATTGGATGAAAGTTTTATATTCCTAAAAATTTATTTTTCATAGATTTTTTTTTTAACATTTTCATACTCATGTTTGATTAGGTTAGGTTGGAAATATAAAAAATAATTACTAATTTATTTAGTTTTCGATAAATATTCTTTCATACTTCTATTACCTAAATTTACATATTTGAAATATAAGATAAACTTTGAAAGTAAAATGAGGGTATTATTGTCCAAATAAAATATTCAAACAACCTTTCTAGGAAAGCAAAACTATTCCCAAGAGGGATATTGGAAATTATTTTTCCACAACAATGAAAATATGAACCTCCTCCTATTCCCCCATAATTTTCAATCCTAGACATATCAGGAAAAAGAATCTAAAATTCATTTCCAAGCCTCCAAAACTTGAACCAAACGCTCCTATATGCATTTGCAATTTAGAAAATACGTGAAAAATAAATTAATTTCACGAAATAATTTTTGTTAGAAAAATTCCATGGCATTTTAAATTCTTTTATAGAAAAGTTAATTTGGTGTTTGATTGTCATTATTTTTCACGGTTCCTATAGGTTGGACAAGTTTTATTTTTCACCATTTTGGAGAAGAATATGAAAAAAGATAGTTTTTTTTAGAAAATAATTACATGGAAAATACAAACTATCAAACATTACAATTGGTGGAAAAATTGTGATGGAAATATTTTTTTATGAAAAAAGCCCAATAAAACACAGCCTAACCTTGAAGTCCCCACCTGCTAGCAAAAGTCTCAATAATTGTAAATGGGTTTATGTAACTCTCTCTTTCCAAATTTTAATAAAAAGATTTCTAAAAAAAAAAAAACTAGCTTCAATAAATTTTAGTATTTTACAGCTTGAAATTTATTTTTTACAAACATTTTATAAGCTAGAATTATTTTTCCAAAATAGACGAAAAGTTTCTAAAAAGGATTTATTATTAATTAATGGAGAGGGATGACATGGCAACATGGAAGAATAATTAAGGTAATTAACTCCTTAGAAATTTTCTAGATATTTCTAGAGAATTCTTAATTAGCATGTGACAAATTAGAGGTTCATGAACCTTCCTAACCAACTCCCAACTACCATGGTCTAGAATCTTCATTTGAACACTATAAAAAAACCCTAACTGTTAAAATAAACCTAGAAAAAAGAAGAAGAAAATATGAGATAAGATCTCTTATTAGTGTAATCACATAGTGAGAGACAAATGCTTTATTTATACAACCCAATGAAGGTGTAATACTAATCTCTAACCAATATGGGACTAAAAATAAAGTAGAAATTCAACCCTTTATAACCCACGTTATAACACTCCTCCTTTGAATGACCACCATCTCTAAGCCTATTGCCTCATTGAAACTTTGTCAGGAAAATCCATTAGGACAAAACCTGTACGAAAGAAAAGAGTACAATATTTAGGATGACTTAGATAGGTGTTGGACACGCTTAATGTTGCCTCATTAAAACCTTGTCAGAAAAAATCTAATGGAAAAAATTCATGACTGAGGAAAAAGAGTACAACGCGTTATAGTCCATACAAAATGTATCTCCCCCTGAAAATAATTACTCCCCCTGATGATGTTGATCATGAACAGTCAACTGACGAAGACATCGCATTCCAATTTCATGAACTGGTTTCTAAAAAGTTGACTTTGACAACAATTTGGTGAACAAGTCTACAAGATTATCACTCGAGCGAACTTGTTGGACGTCAATATCAAAGTTCTTCTCAAGTTCATGAGTATAGAAAAACTTCAGTGAGATATGCATGATTATGTCTCCTTTTAATGAATCCACCTTGAATTTGTGTAATACATGCTGCATTATCCTCATGAATAATAGTTGGAGTATCTGTGGTAGGGGAAAGGTGACAGGAGCTACGAATGTGTTGAATCAACGATCTTAGACAAATACATTCTCTACTTGCTTCATGGAGAGCCAATATTTCTGAGTGATTTGAGGAGGTAGCAACCATTGTCTGTTTTGTTGAACGCCAAGAAATAGCTGCATTGCTATTAAGAAACACGTGTCCAGTTTGTGAATGACCTTTATGAGAATCAGATAAATAACTTGAATCTACAAAGTTAACTAGATTCACAATGTCAAATAAACCATAAGTATAAAATAATCTCATGTCGGTAGTTCCACGAAGATATCTCATCACATGTTTAATGCCATTCCAATGCCTGCGAGTTGACGCCGAGCTATATCTAGCCAATAGATTGACAGTGAATGATATGTCTGGCCTTGTACATTGTGATAGATACATTAATGCACCAATGACACTAAGGTACAGTACTTCGGGTCCTAGCATCATTTCATTATTGTCCTTAGGACGATATGGATCTTTATTGATATCTAAAGATCGAACAACCATCGGAGTGCTAAGGGGATGAGCTTTATCCATATTGAACTGTTTCAATATTTTTTTTGTGTATTTAGATTGATGCACTAAAATTCCATTAGTCCAATGCTTAATTTGTAATCCGAGACAATATTTCGTGTCTCCGAGATCTTTCATCTCGAACTCCTTTTTTAGATAGTTTGCAGTCTCATTGATTTCATGTCTTGTCCCAATCAAGTTTATGTCATTGACATATACTGCAACTATAGCAAAACCCTCCTTAGATTTCTTTATGAAGACACATGGGCATATAAGATTATTCTCATATCCCTACATTTTCATATATTCACTAAGATGGTTGTCCCACATCCTTCCGGATTATTTCAAACCGTACAATGAACGTCTTAGCTTTATGAAATGCATGTTCTTAGCTTTTGAGCTTGGTAGGTTAAATCCATCTGGGATTTTTATATATATATCACTATCTAAATCACCATATAGATAGGCTGTTACAACGTCCATAAGTCTCATGCCCATTTTTTTCTCAACTGTCAAATAACGAAATGTTGTTGCATCTATTACGGGAGAATACGTCTCTTCGTAATCAATCCATGGTCTCTGAGAAAACCCTTGTGTCACTAATCGTGCCTTAAATCGAGCAATTTTATTCTTTTTATTTCACTTTCTTAGAAACACCCACTTGTAACCTACCGGTCTAACGTCTTTTGGTGTTTGTACTATAGGTCCGAACACTCCACGTTTATTAAGGGAATCCAATTCTGCTTGAATATCATCCTTCCATTTTGGCCAATCTTTTCTTTGTCGACATTCACCGATGCTACGTGGTTCAGTGTCATCAATGCCCTTAGATATTTCAGTAGCTACTGAGAAAGAGAATATCCCATCTATTGTTATATCTTTGCGATCCCATACCTCTCTTGTATATGTATAAAATATATATATCTCTTTGCTTTCAGGTACCTAAGCCTCCTCTTAGGCTTGTGTCTTTTCTAAGACAATAATCTCTTCTGGGTTTTCAGAGAGTATGGATCTGTCATTCATAACCTCTTCTTGAGCGTTATGTGTAACCTCCTTAAGAGCGTTACTTGGGCATTTTCTCTTTCCAGGGACTAAATCCTTCGAACCTATAGGTCTACCATGCTTCTGGTGTGCAATAGATTCATTAGCCGCTCTGCTATTTTTCCTACGGGGATATCAATTCGAGCTGGGCATTTGCAGCGGGCACATATGATTTAGTTACTTTAGCTGCATCAGTAAATGCATCTGACATTTGATTTACAATCTCTTGTAGATGCAATATCCTTCGTACCTCAGTTTCATATTTATTAGTACGAGGATCTAGATGAGACAGAGTGGGATTATATCACTATAATTTATGCCATTTATTTGTGGCGAATGGTTTTGTATGAACATTCTTTTCTTTCTTATCTCCCCCTAATGACGAAAATTTAGTCTTATAAAAATTGCAGTCTGCGAATCTAGCAGTAAAAATATTGCTAGTTAAAGATTCCAATTTGTCACGCACTAGTCCCAAAATACGTAGGACTAGGACACGTAAACATGTCAGCCGCATGGATATGACAACTCCAATATATGGAAACCAACAACATGCGTACGCTGTAATATGAATAATAATTCACAAGTGGTAAAAACTATCTCAAGTCACAGGCATAATCTAAATCTCATTCACAGAAATCAAATAGAAATAAATAACCAATAACCAAGTAACTAAATCTTAATATGAAGTATCCAAGGATGATAGTCGGATGGAAACAAATCTATTGTCGAACTAGAATATAAAAGCAAACACAATATAAGTACAACTAACAATCACTAAGACTCGAAGAGAAGACCTCATCGGAACATAAGTAGCAAGTCTGGATCTGCGCTCCTGTGAATACTCATGAACATCTACACCTGGAAAGGGACCAGGTCCTCAGAGGGACATAACAAGATACATAGAAGCATGCCAATAAGGTACTGAAATAAATATCCAATGGGTCGCCTAACCGTCTAAGTGAATGTAGTTTAAGAACAACTTTCCCAACGCGTGGGCTATCTGGCTAAAATGGGATTGGCATGATTCTCTTGGAGATTCAGGGGCCTAAAAAGCATGTCGTCTTTTGAATGGCAGAGGCCGCCTGATAATATATAATATATAGTGGTCATCATGACCGCACATCTCCGACGGAGCGTACGGGTTACACAAGAAAAGTGCAACGGAGCCCACACGCCTTATTTGTTGTTCTCCCCACCCCATGCTCTAAGCATGTCACATCCATGACACGATAATACCTCTAATAACTGCCAAGTCTACTAGCATGCAAAGTTTCTAACACCAGTTATCCCTAACACACGATCCATACGTACAGGAGGCCAAACCCTGCACGCAAGTCCATGATCTATATAAGACTCACACTCGTGTAACAGCTGTGTCACGGCCAATAAAACATAATGATGCTTCATGATAATAGGGCAGTCTCATAAACAAGGTCAATGCATATACATAATAAAAACAGATCACGACGACACCGTCGTTGCACCCAAGTTTTTTTGGACGCGCAGTTTATATAGTAGTTAAGATATATGAACTAAATGACAGAAATAAAGATGCATGCAACATATGGAATATGAATAACAGAACAATAATAAGGTATACTTGCCTGGCAAGAAAGCTGCGTAGTACCAATAACCTGCTCCAGAAGTTGCACAGAACAATCCGATATCCTATATACATATGATATAATACAATACAACATTAGCCATTACACTAGCACATACTCAACCATAAATACACGGGACTCAGAGGGTACACTAGGGGTGACACTGGTCAACTAACAAGGTCAATTGCGCGTCTAATTACGCGGGTGTCATGTCCTTACTGTTGTATAAAATTAAACAGTCAACTCCCTATCATGTCTAGGCCAGTACGTCAGTGTACGCAAGGCAGACAATTCCCTAATATTCAGGTCACAAGGTCAAGGTAAATATGCGGGAAAAATCTATGGTGTCCTAGGGTCGTACACATATATTGTCATAATTATTACTAGCATTTACTTAATTATACAATACATATATATATATACCAAATTGAACAATATACGCATACGCGTACGTATACGTATACGAGTTGGGTTCACCGACTCAGGGTCTGATGTCAACTAACTGTGGTAAAGCAATACTAATGTCCTACTGGCATACATACAAGCACACATAAAAAGGAGAAGAGGGACATGTTCGAACCTCGGGTGCGCGCACGGGGGCTACGATGACGACGATGAGGTTGACAACGATGACGACGAGGGTGATGATGATTGAGGTTATGATGATGATGATGTAGGTGATTAGGTTGTGTTGATGATGATATGGTAGGGATGATGGTGATTAGGGTGATGATGATGGTTATGTTGATGATGGGGATTATAATGGTGATGATGATTATAATGGAGATGATGATGATTACAATGGTGATGATGATGGTAATGATGATGGAAATGATGATAATGGTGATGATGTGGATGGTGATTGGGATGATGGTGATGATATGGATGGTGTTAATGGTAGTGATTAGATGATGATGATGTTAATGGTGATGATGATGATAATGGTAATGGTGGTGATGATGATAATGGATGATGATAGTGAAGAGGGTGATACTGCTCCGGCCAGGGGGAGGTCCGGCCAAGGAGGAGGAGACTGTGGTCGAGAAGGAGGAGAGAAGAGGAGTCGGGTCGAAGCTCCGATGAGGCTGCTCGGTGCTCAGGCGAATGAGGGAAGGAGAGGACAGGGAATGGTGGTGGTATAGTCATACGGGATGCAGGTGTTGCTCAGGCGGAGGATCTCAGGAGAGTCAGCTCCAGCGAGGCGCTGGGGTGCATGGTCGGGTTGGCAGCGGCTCGATGCAGGCGGCCGAGGGGAGTCGTGGGTTTAGCAGGGTCATAGCTGCTGTGTCGACTCCGGCGGAAGGAGGATGGCCGGAGTGGACGAGGGGAAGATGGCTGCGGGTGTAGTCGGAACAGATGAACGGTCAGGCGAGTGGGCTCAAGCGAGTCTGGGCGGGGCTGTGGAGGAGAACGGAGAGGGAGCAGCCGTGGTTGGGAAGTCCTCAGGTGAGGCTCGGGATCGGCTTCTTGCTGCTCAGGGAGGTCCGGAGGTTGGCTTTCGGCTGAGGGGGAAGGGAACGATGGGGCGGTTGGTTCAGGTGGTAAGCGGTGGCAGAGGTCTCAGAGGTGGAGTGCTCGATGTAGGCTACTCCGACCGGCAGAGGTCGGGCTTCGGCGACGGGCTGGCAGCGGAAAGAAGATGAACATGGAGAGAAGGGGGAGGTCAACTATGAATAGGGTTTAGGTATTGAAATAGAAAAAAAAAGAAAAAAAAATAAAAAATTATATTTATAGGTAGAAAAGTAGGGTTTGATGTTGATCTAGGGGTTGGGTTGGTCAATATCCTACTTGGAGTGGGCTTGGCCTTACATGGAGATGTTTGGAGGGCTATACTTTACATTTTTAAAATGCAAGGCTAGGATTAAATGATGGGGCGATGTTGTGCGTTGCACATTCCGAAAATTATGGAAAAAATTCATATGAACGAAAAATGGGTTTCTTCATGTGTCATGTCCAATGGTGTGGACACCTCAATGCACTTTTGCATAAAAGCGCCCAACAATTAAAAAATTGCACAAAGATGGAAATTAGATTAATTTAATTAAAATTAATGCACATGGTGTTCTAAGATTAATTAGAAGTACATGGGACTAAAATTAGGTGAGACACAAGTTCATGGACACAGAGGGCTCATAATAGAATATTATCATAAATTGGGTTGTACTAAGCGGGTCAAGATTGTGTCTCCAATTTCGATTGGAACGCACAAGGATACAAAGTCGAATTATTTAAAATTAAATACAAACGTCTGCGACGAATATTGTGCGACTAAAATGTAGAACAAGAGAGCATAATTATAAGTTACACAAAGGTCAGAATAGATGACTGGTACGTCTAGGACAATGGTGTAAAATTTGTAGGAAGACAATGGCTAGTGTAGTGCTCCAGTTATCGAAGCAACGGTAAGGTGCACTAAGTGATATAAATATTATAAAAATTAAATAAAATATCGTGTTCTATTTCTAATTCCCGAAACTACCTGTAGTACTCAACTATTACTACATTCACATGTTTGAGCCTAGCAATCAATATCTAACAATCTACCTATATGTTGTAGCTTATTCCTGATCATTCCCTAAGGGTGGAAAATAATTTAGGTTGGATACTATAAGTCATCAGGTATCTAGGGTTAACTACTATGATTTGCTATCCTTGGTACTATCTATATCTGAATGGGTAACCTGGTGGTCTAAGGATGATGCTTCTCTTCCCGTAGTCTAGGATAGTATTTGTACTGGCTTAGCCAGTCCATGTCTAAGACAACGTTGGAGTTTGGTATTGGAAGTACCGAGAATCGCATCCTTAATACTTTACTATACATGACTACTAGCATGCTTTAGTAATGTTGGTAACTGGAACAATGCCTCTTCCGGTAAACCTGGCTATTTGCATGGGTACGAAACTACTAGATGTGAAAGACAGTGTAGCTCTAGAATCAAATAATGCGGTTTGCTGGTAATAATGCAACTATAAGGGTACCTGAAATGGTTTCACCTTCCGGTTCTTCTGCAACTGCAGCTAGTGCAAAGGTCTGCTCGTGCCTTTGTCTACCGGTTTGTTGTCTGGCTAGGTAATACTGCGTGTCTTGGGTGGCTAAGGGTGGTCCCCTCTGAAATCTTCCAGATGCTGGAGAATGCTGACCTCTAGTAGGGGGTTGCATTCTCTGAGCTGGTGCTACTGGTCCTTGCCCATGCTGGAGTGTTGCTTCTCTGTGTTGTGGGCAGTCTCTGGCCCTATGTTGATTATCTCCACATATCAAGTATAGTCTATACTTCCTTCGACAGTTTTTGGCATAATGTCCCTTCATGCCACAATGGTGACAAGTCGAAAATTTCTTGGTTTGATATGACCTCATCTGGTGTTGTATCTGATTTCCCGGGTGACGGATTGGTCCTCCTGCTCCAGTCTGGTCTCTGGCTAGTATGGTTGGATTTGAACATCTTGCTTCTCGGCCAATGGCTTCTTGTATCCTTGCCTCTGAAAGAACTTCTTCGTATGAAATCCATTACTGTGCCGTAGTATGCCCCTGAAGTTCGGGGGTAAGGCCGTGATGGAACTTCATAGCCTTCTTCAACTCGGTTGGTATTAGGATGGCACCGAATTGACTTAGTCGACTGAATTCTGCATCATAAGTGTCGACGGTCATATTCCCTTGTTCCAAATGCAGGAACTGGGAGTACAGATCATCTCTGACCATGGCTGGGAAATATTTTGCATTAAAATATTCCAGAAATTTCTCCCAAGTATGGTTCTTGCCCGTGCTGCGCTCTATAGATTCCCACCAGTGATGGGCGTTGCTGAGGAGTAGGGTCCTTACTGCGGTTATCCATAGATCGGGGTGAAGCTGGGAACCTTCTAGCAGTATTTCCGTGTTAGAGATCCAGTCTGAGATCTCTTCCGGAGTTTCATTGCCCTTAAAGGTTCTCGGGCTCATCCGGCTAAAGCCTCGAACAGTGCTAGCTGGTTGGACAGGGGCTGGTGCTAGAGCAGTTGTCCTCTCCAGAACCGTCATTAGGCATTGTCTCAGGACTTCAGTCTGTTGCCACTGAGCCTGCAATATGGTTTGGAACATCTGAGATTGTCCCTCAAGTTGTGGCATCAGGGCTGCGAGAACTGGAGGTGGAGGCAAAGGTATCTCCGCCTGCAGTGTTGGTGCCTGAGAAGTTTGCCCTTCTTGTCGGGCTGGTGTCGTCTCCTGGGTAGGATCCTGGTGAAGGTACGAGGTTGTTGGATTGACCAGCATCCTTCTCGGAGATTGATCTCTCAGGGTTGGTGTCCTTTGGACATCTGGCGAGAGGTCTGTTGCTTGGTCAGTTCCATTAATCGCAGTTTCCCCGGGTATGTCCATATTTCTGAAAAAGATAGAAAAATTTAGAAAAGTGCGAAGGAAATAATAGATGGTAATCAAACAGGATGCAAAATTTATGGATGAAGTCAGTGTGGATGAGACCTAGTATCCCTATCCTAGTGCAGGTTTGCTGAACATGATATCATGCTACTAGCAATTAACTCGACCTGCATGGGCCACCACTAAAACCGTGTCACGCCCCAGTCCCAAAAATATACGGAACTAGGCCACGTGGCATTGGCCAGCTGACACGTCACTAAGGGAATACCCAATTTAATGGTCCCAAAGTGATGTGCTACGCTGTCCTAAAATACTACAAGTCTAATTACAGGTAAATCTATCTCATCCACAATAATAACAGGGAAAGTGCTGAATAAATAAATGCTAAATCTGAAATGTCATATACAACCCAGATAAAGTCAGGTGGGAACAATCCCACTACAAAAAGTAATCAGAAGTGAAATAAGATAAACTAGCACAACATCCTCAAATATGTAGCTCCAACTCCAGGGGTACTCAGGTAGACTCTGACGGCATCTCCTCTAACTCCATCTCAAAGGCATGTCCAGACTCCTGTCCAGGTCCAGGTACTGTGGGGTGGGATGTCTCAGCTAAACCTGGCAGGGAACCAGGTCCTCAGAGGGACGTAACAAGATACAGAAACATAACATGCCATACTGAATAAATAAATAAATACCACAGGGTGCTAACCATCTAAGTGAAATGCAATTTGAGACAACCTAGTACGTATGGGAAATGTGTGGCTAGACATATGCTGACGTAATTTACCAATCTGTAGTGACTGGCTAGTATATGCCACATATGCCCCCGTTCAAGGGCACTATACAATTTTTCCATCTACGATGAGAATGGTCACATGAATATATATGTATAACATCCGTATCACTCCGTCGAGTGCGGCACATGATAAAGAGGTGGGTGTCCCATACGTATTTTAGTCGTTCTCCCCGCCCAATGTAACTAATGCCAAGTCATAACTTTCTTGATTTATTTTAATCCGTGATGCGGGTCACACGTACTGGTAGCTAATCATATACGCAGCTCGCATCCTAATATGCATTGCAACCATGTTGCGTGTTCCCGTGATAGGGTCTAGGAGAATATCAGGATATCCTCACAGTTGTTGGTAAGTCTGTAACTACTAAGTTGATTACACTAAGTCAACGTATCGGATGACTGTACCCAAGGCAATCTTAGATACATACTGTTATATTTAATTTCAGGAGCAGTATCATATAACAATAATTGAATTTAAATAAGAACATTTAACAGTTAATATTTAAGCAGTAAAAACTTGGCAAGGTATACTTGCCTACTCCCTGATAGTACTGAAAACCTGATCTCACAGTCAGGGTTGAGGGTGCTTGTGACAAGGGGTCACTGGCTGTGCTGGAGTTGGTTTCTGTTAAAATAGACAGGGTTCGTGAATATCAAGGCTGTAATATAAAGCATATATATATATACTTATATACATATATATATAATGTATATATATATATAGATATAATATATATAGTAGTATATATAGTTTTTAAAGAACAGAAAAAAAATGCAGGTAAATAGTAGCAGGGTATATCCACTGCTATATATATAATAATAATATAATATAATATTTTCAGGGTGTATCCACTGATATATATATAATAGTCAGGGTATATCCACTGATACATAATAATATAATAATAAAATAAAATGACAGAACAGAATTTAAATACATATATAAATGCTGTACTATTCAGCAATATAAATAATATCAGGGTCTATATGTGACCACTGTTATATATAGTAGTATATAATAGCAGGGTATATCCGCTGATATATATAATATAGTATAAATAAAAGATAGTGCAGAAATTAAATACATATATATAAATGCTGTACTATTCAGCAATATAAATAATATCAGGGTCTATATGTGACCACTGTTATATATATACTAATATATAATGAATTGAAAGATAGTGCAAGAATTGAAAATGTGCATATATAATAAATATAAGCTGTATTATCCAGCTTAATATTATATATATAATATATTGTATATATAGGTAATATATACAATATATAAATAATATATATATAGATATACATAGATGTACATATATATATATAAAAGAAAAGTGCAGGAAAAAGCATACATATGTATATATATATAATATATATATACATATATTTATACATCACATAATATACATATATATATAGATATATATATATAAATGAACAAAATACATATATATATATATATATAAATAAATATATATCTACTGTATTTATTATATACAGTAATATTAATAATAATAATAATAATAATATATATATATATATATGATAACATATATATATATTGAATACATATATATACATATATATATATACATATATACATACATATATATACATAGATATATACATATAATAATAATAATAATAACAATAATACATATATATTACTGTATATATACAGTAATATATAATATATATTATATATTATATATTATAATATATATATATATATACATATATGTTAATATACATATATATATATACACATATATATATATATATATATATATATATATATATATATATATATATATATATATATATATATATACATACATATACCTATACGTATTTAAATACGTAGAGAGAGAGAGAGAGATGAGTCACCTGCCACGTCAGGGGGGGGGGGCGCGTCGTCGCCGGTGGAGCTCCGGCGAGGCTACGGCGGCGGCTGGCCGGAGTAGCAAGTGCAGCAGCAGCTTCAGTCAGCAGTAGCAGTGGCAGCTGCAGCAGCTTCTGGTGGCGGTTGCGGTGGTGGTGGAGGTGGCTCAGGGTGGCAGGGCGGCGGAGGAGAGGGTGGCGAAGAGGTTGAGGTGGGTGGCGATGGTCAGTGGCGGTGGTGGCGGCCGTTTTGAGGAGGTCGGGGTGGCTCGGGGGTTGTGGGCAGCGAGGGTCGGCGGGTGCTGCGGGGGAGCTGCCGGCCGGGGCGGTGGCCGTGGATCCGCGGGATGATGGTGGTTCGGTAGGGTGGGTCACGGCGGAGCGGATGGGGGTGGTGGCGGTGGTCCACGACGGCCAGGGTGGCGGTGAGGGGCGGCCGGAGGTGGGGAGCTGCTGTGGGTGTTGGTGGTCGGGTCGGCTTGTGGGAGCTTTGGGCGGCGCCGGCGGTGGCCGGAGGGGGTGGCCGTCGGCAGGGGGATGGCTGAGGGAGTGGCGAGGTGGTCGGCGGCGGTCCGGTGGCCGGAGGGTGGTCGGAGGGTGGTGGTGTGTGGTCGGGAATGGGGCTGGGTAGGGTTTATATAGGATTAGGGTTGGGGGTAGTTTGGTAATTAGTTAGAAAAGTTGGGGTATTTTAGTAATTTTAATTTTTGGGATATTTTGAGCTGATTTTTCTGGATATTTAGGTGGGTCCCATGCCACCTATTGTCTAGCCAATGAGGTTATGCCACCTCACATGCATTTGCATAAAAACCCTTGACTTTTCACAATTTGCATAAAAGTCCTAAAATTGGGAAATTGCGCAATTATGCAATTTGTCTGGAAAATCACCTGGTTCTAAAAATTACTAAAATTCACAGAATTGAGAGGGAAAGCTGGGGAAGTGTTTTGGACAGTGTGGGGTCAGCCTGGGCAGATGCAGGGTCTGATTCTGCAGGTGATACGGGTCACCGTATTTATTATTTAATAAATACTGCGCACGGTGTTCACTAATTTATTTAGGGCAGTTAGGGTCATAATTTTTCTACGGTGTCAATACGATAATTGTAATACAATTAGAGTAGAATATTATCGTATTTTTGTTTGGGCAAAACAGGTGCCTACTGGTCCTCAAATCCCTAAGGGTACAGAGATGGGTAAAGAGCAGAAAATAAAATAGGGATTAAATACGTACGTTTGTAACGATATTTGTGCGACTAAAACGAAGCACAAAACGAGGTTTCTGGGAGTTGCTAAAAATACAGAAAATGCAGTCTAGCAATCCTAGGGCAGGGATGTGAAATTAGTTTAGGGTTAACAGCTAGTGTGAGGCCCTAATTAATTGTGTAATGAACAGGTGCACAATCAATAGAATATATAGTAAATAAATTTTTAAAAAGTTGCACTAATTCTAATTAACTAAAAATAATATTAAAATACTGAAATCTGGTCGAGGGAGTTTACAGATAATTTTCTACCGACTCAATCAGTTCGTGTTCCAACAGAATCCATCCAACTATTTCTGAATTCGCACTAGCAACATCTCTAAATATATCATATGCACCGAACGATAATCACAACTGATACTACCCACGCTAGGCGACTTACCCAAATATCAAACCTTCCTTCTTTTTTTTTATCTCAGCCCAACACATTATTCCTCAATCTCAATACCTCCCTGGGTGAACATCTATATTGAGGTTCATGTAATCCACGAAGATTTTGCCGCCACGCCAAAGGGATTGTGTCGCCACGATTTCAACGTGGACACACTCGCCATAATTCTTAGGTTGCGCATGGAATAGTTCTTCGCGCTGCTTCTACTGCCTCGAAGCATAGGATATCACATTTGCCTTCCGAACGAGCACGCTTCCCAGACTAAGTTCCGATACATCTTGTAAATCTGAGGCACATCTGTCCTTTCCAGTATTCACAAAGATTTGATTTGAACGAGCCGCCACAGTCGTCCATTCATATAAATGCTATTCCCTTCCAGAGCACGATGAGTCAGAGGCGATGCCATCTACAAAAATCTGTGACTCTGAATCTCATCAGTTGACTTAGGCCAATCCCACCATCGCTTCGGTCTTCTGGCTGCATCTTCAGCTGAAGGCTATCCCAAGGATCTCTCAAATCCAACACTCAGTCAATTAGGCCAAATCTCCAACACACAATGCTCACATCTGCCCTCGACGCATTCCCAAATACGCCGCCTCAAGGGTCGTTCTATGGGTCTACCATATTCATTTCCAATTCAGCGGACAAGTCGCTAGGGTCAGCTGTCCCGAAGCTACGCTCGATAATTGTAATCATCAAGATGGACAGTTACTATAAACAATGCTATATCTCATCTGCAAATCCGAATCAAAATTCCAACCATTCCATCCGAGCGAACTTCCGAATCCGAGCACCGCGCTCGTTGAAATCGTCTTCCATCAATCCGTCGTTCTGCCCTGAATCCATCATATTTCTGAATTTCCATGTTCGTTTACTCGCACTACCACTTGCAATGATTCTCGAAACTCAAGACTTGCTCAATCTCATATCTGTTTGCCACGTTCCACAATGTACGTCCGACTTACTCTAGCAGCACAGTGATTTGTTCCAACGTTGTTCCCACATTTAGTTATCTTCAAAAGTCCGTCCGCCACAATCTTTGCCTTCCGCTGTTGCCACAATCTGTCCACGTCTTCTGAAGAATCTATCTACCATCATTGCACCATTTTGCCCAAAATTCCATTTTCGCTAAACCTGAGTCGACTTCTCGAGCAGCAATATCCAAAATCCTTCAAGTCGTGTGAAACTATCGTATTGTTCCTCCAAACCAAATCGTGTTTCATTGCTCAACCAACAGCTCAAATGTGTTGCCCAAAATCGTAGTCCGTGCTCGTTATCCTTCGATTTACCAATCGCTTCGCTCAAGCATATCCCAACTGTTCGTTCCGATCCCGTCCATCTCTACATCCCAACGATACTTCCATTTGCACAAGTCCGTTCTCGATATGCTCAACTCAATAATCGTTTGCTCCATTTTCATTTTTTCCAACTCAACCGACTTGTACCAACCAACTTGTATTCTCGTTACCCGAGTCCGTTCAGGCAATTTCTATTGATGTCCAACCAAAATATTTCAATGCCTTGCTCACTATGTGGTATCCCATATACCACTCTGAATCAAGTCACTACTCGCATTATGATTCCTTTGCACTGATCCAAGATCCGTGCTAGCCATTCCTTATGCAAGATCCTGCCATTCACAACTCGAGTCTGACACAAAAATCAGCAAATTCTTTAACCAGTCAACCATTTCCATCAATCTCGTTAGGCAACTTATGCAAGGTTCCATTCTCGATGCTTTCAGCTATCCTCAAAACGTCTGATACTTTCGCAACACGAGCAATCCCGTGCAACAATCTTTTCCAAAGAATCCAACCCAATACCCAACTGTTCCATACATTTGTTGTACGAGCAACTCGTGCAACACTGTCCTGATATCTCCAAGCCAAACTCAAACCTGCTCAACCGATGCGCCACAGCCAAAATTCCAACTTCTATCCAACACAGTCGCTACACGAGCAACTCGTGCAACGATCCATTCTCATCGAATGTTTCTACTCACAACATGTTGCATAACCAAATCTCATATGCCAACCAACTGATCCACTGATGCAATCAGAAACTCTCTGAACGACAAGCCAAGCCAACCCAACAACAGCTCTCAACTTGTTGCACAAATACAACAACGCCAACCAACTTGCTGCACGAATGCAACAACGCCTAATGATACTAAGCGATCCTACGAAAACCAACCAAACCAACACAACTAAGAATAACATGCAGCCACAACCAACAATATATAGACTTATTGCATGAAATATCCAATGCAACACCGAGTAGAGTCAAGAGCTAAACGACACGCGGAAGCTATTTAGAGTTTGTGATAAAGCGAAGGACCAAGTCCGAAGAAATGAACCAGGCGCTCTGATACCAATTTGTTACGCCCCAATCTTCCGCAAGCTCAATAGTCCCCGCTGAACATGAATCACCACATTGCAGCTCTCCCGCAGGACAATTGTTCTCATCGGGACGTGATGCCGTACGAGCCTGGAGTTGCGCTCGTACAAGGCGATGTTGTCAAACACCAAATGTTATCATTGAAACAACCAAGTTGCAGCGGAAGTCAAGTATTGTGTACCAAGCACACATCAGAGTAATATGCAGCGAAGCTCACGATAGAGTCCAAATAAAATGCCGCATCGAAGGCAATGCCACGAAGGCGATGCCACGAAGGCGATAAAATACTCTTGCTCTTTTCTCTAGCCCACAAAGGTACTTACAGTTCATACATCATGTCCCGTATATCCAAGCAGTGCCACTACGCCTGCGTACCTGAAATATTGCCCACAAATGTGGGTCAGTACACAGCCATACTGGTGAGCGGGGTAACCCACTCGCCTAAGCCGACACTAAGTAAAATAGTGAATGCAAACAGTTACATGGTGATCTTTCTAGTTGAATCCTAGATTCATTTCATGGCATATGAATGACATGTTAAGGAAAGCTGTAAAGCAGTTTAAGCATGCAAGCATTCAACTCAAACCAATCGACAAGCAATATAACCCAACCGAAGGAAACTAGCATGCAACCGTCCTGCTCAAGTCCAAGCAACACGATAACATATCGAACCATCATCCAAGCCTCATATCCATCCTCAACCAACACTTATAATCCAAATCCCAAGTGCACACTCTTGCCGAGGCAAGGTGGCCGCGCCTACACGAAAGCCAAACCAACAAAAGAAAAGTAAGCCATTACTAGTCTATATGAAGTCACTGGCCAAGCCATAAAGGACTTTGATCGGACTGATCAAATGCGGTTCTATTCGAAATAGCGCTAAGTAGCTAACCCACCTGGATCGTATCCAACCGCTGGCACCGCGCCCAAGACGCGTTACCCAGTTGTCTCCTCCATGGCCGAACGGTCCCGGTGCCCCGGAGAATCCCGTTCGAGGAGACCAAACCCTGTGCAATACAGGTTGTCCGTGACATGCAGACACCAAGTAGGTATGGCGAGAGGATCGAACATTCTCGCCCCACCAAGCGATCCTAGACTCGTTCCATGAATATCCAACCAAAATATCCATAACCAAAGAATCCATAACCATTCTTCCAACATATAGCCCAAGGCACCAAATCCCAAGTTATTCCCATAGGCACAATGCCTCTTCTCAACACAGTATTTCCAATAGGTGCAACACCCCACGCTCAGAATAAATCCCATGGCACAATGCCCCAACAGTGGCACAATGCCCTCGCCGATGCAGTTGTTCGGTTTCGAACCACAACTGCTCGCTTTGCAAGACAAAGCGACCAAGTGATACTCGTGCACGGATGCACGCTCGCTCGCCCGAATTCCCGATATTCCCAATGCCTCAATGTATCATCCAATTATCCAAGCATAATCCCAATCAGTCAACCAACTGCCTCAAATGTAATATTCCAACTCTAGCTCCAACTATCCAACGCACAATCATTCAAGCCATAAACCTACCAAGCAAACGACGTACACTCTATGCACGTCTCAGTGTAGTGATTCCCAATATTTCAGCCCAAGTGTTCAAGCCTTTTACGTGTTTTCCATATTATTAGGCATGAAGGAGTAGAGGAGAAGGGAAAGAGCCCACTCACAATGTTTGATCCCGTTAGGCATCATGTCCTGCAGATACGGCCAATCCCTTGAACCTGTGGTCCGATGCAAGCGCGATCTACTCAACTGGTATGACCGTGCGAGCAGGCCGTGCTCTCCAAATCATCCGACCGATCGGACTAAGGAAGATGGCATTATCATTCCAACTCAGCTATCTCAGTACTGCTCTGAACGAACACCTGATTTCCATCGAACCCGCTAGCCATCTGCACATGAAACAACTAAATCAATACTTCTTTCCAAAATCCAACAAATCAAATGTAACCAGCATTTGTTTCATTCAATCCGACTCAGCGTAACGCACCGTGCGATTGCGGGCGTTACACTATGTGTTAAAAATGCTTAATCAAGGACTCTGCTAAACCATTTTGGGTATGAACACGAGGGACAAAATGTTCAACTTCTATTCCTACGGAAGAACAATAATCATCAAAAGTTCGAAAAGTAAACTTATCTGTATTATCAAATTGAATCGTTCTAACATGTTTGGTCAGAAAAATGAGTCTTAAGCTTAATCAACTGAGAAAGTAGCTTGGAGAAGGCAAAATTTCTAGATGAGAGTAAGAAAATATTTTACCATCGACTAGAAGCATCTATTAGAACCATAAAATACCTGGAAGGTCCGCTAGCAGGATCAATTGGTCCACAAATATCACCTTGTATTCTCTGAAGGAATGATAGTGATTCAGAAGCTATTTTGAGATGTGAAGGTCTTGTAATGAGTTTACCCTGTGACCAAGCTACACACAAATGTTCAGTAGGAAAGGAAAGACTTTGGTATGATAAATTATGCCCATTGGTATTGTTGATGACCTTTCTCAACATAGTCGATCCTGGATGACCCAATCTGTCATGCCAAAGGATTAGATTCCTTGGATCCTTTAGCCTTTTTCTAGTGATGGGTGAGATTCTACTGCCTTCATAGTAGTTTGATATAGCCTCGAGGAGATTAACTTACACTTTTCTAATGTGAGCTTATTGCTTCCAATATTAGAGGTGATACAAAGATACTCTTTGCTATCATCGTTTATGGTTTCAACATGAAACCCGTTCATTCGAATATCTCTAAAGCTGAGTAGATTTTTATTAGATCTACTAAAGAATAATGCATTTAGAATGACTAAGTTTGTTCCATTTGGCAACACAACATCGGCCTTACCATAACCTTCTATAATCTGCACTGGTCCAGCAATGGTGGTCACCTTGGCAGTGTTTGAGGCATTTATTGTGAAAAACTTTCTAGTTTTCAATATAGTGTGAGTTGTTGCACTATCTATCAAGCATATTCCATCATCATTGTCCATACCATTCAAAAATAAAAATTAATAATATATTAATATGCTACTAAATGGTTAAACTTGGCATATTGCCAATTATTACAACTTGACCTAAATCTAAATGAAACTTGTAACTACCATATTTTCTAGGAAAGGGTATTTTAGTAATTTTATAATTAATTAATATTGTGCTTGATAAATAATTATTTTTGTATTATTTAATTATTGTTAGATATTATTTATTTATTTTAGACTTGTGTTAGTGGACCTAACTAGTTTAGTTTAGACTCATGGACCAACATGTATTAATTGTTAGAATTGAGCCTATTTAGAAAGCCCATTGATTAGGAGGAGGATTAATTTAATTAAACCATTAGACTAGAAGCTTTTCTCCTTAATTATTTCTTCATGAGAGGCCCCAAGGGGTATAATGGATATTACATAGTGACTTGAGGAAGGGGTAAGGGGCCGGCCTATTAAAGATGGGAAAAATGTTTCTCTCTCCTCTTTTCATTTGCAAACTAGATCTAGAATTTTCCTCAACCAAATTCCTTCATTCCATATTATTTTCTCTACCAAATTTTATTCTAATTCCTTCCCAAATCACCATTGGAGACTAGTGGAGTAAGGATCTAGAAGGAGAAATCAAGGATCTACAAGTTGGAGGCCAATTTCATCACATTTGGAGGTTGCATTGGGAATCCATCTCCCAATAGGTACAATTTAGTTTTCCCCCTTAAATTAGGTTCTAAATCTGCGATTTAACCATAAGAAATCAACCCATATGCGTAGGCTACCCATAGGGTTTGGTTTTGTGTTCATAGGAGGCATATTAAGAAAGTTATGGTGCTTTTTGTGTCAATTTTGGGGAAATTTTGAGATTTACATTTGTTGTGTGTCAATTGGTCCTATAGATCAATTTGCCATGTGTTTGCATGTTTGGGGCTAGTGTCGTATCCATAATTGGGTACGTGTAGGTCGTATCCCAACAATTTGGTGATACGTGTTGATTTGGGGGGTTTTCCTCCGACACGGAACTTTGTGCATGTCATATTTTGATATGGACACGTAGATTTGTGTTTGACTCTTCATATTGTTCATAAATAATATATTAGACTTGCTCGTGTCCTTCGGGGTACGTTTGGATGTGTGGTGTACTCATGTCGCAAGCGTATCATAGATCTAGTGGGATACAGGTGTGATACGCTCCATATGTTGTGCAATTTAAATTTTAGATCTATTTTCTCTTGTTATTGTAATGTGTAATTATATGTATATATATATATTGTTGTATATATATATATAATTATGTATTGATGTGTCATAGATCTATGTATATATTTTACCTATGTGTGTATATATATTTATGTAGCTATTATTCTACATATGTAAGAGCTATTTAATATTGTAGTATGTATATATATTATTAGTTGTGTTATATATATATATATATATATATATATATATATATATATATATATTATTGTATAATTATATATACATATACATATACGTATATGTGTTGTTATATATATGATACTATATATACATGTATGTTATGTCATATGTAGTTATTATGTACATATATATATGTATGTAGAGGAGTATATATATATATATATATATATATATATATATATATATATATATATATATATATATATATAGTTATAGTTATAGTTATAGTTATAGTTATAGTTATAGTTATATACATATATTATACTGTCTATATATTATATATAAGAGAGGGAGATTTAGCGACAACAGCTATGGCAACAGAGCAGTGTCACCAACAACAACAGCAGTAGCACACAGTAGCAGTAACATCAGCGGATTTAGCGACAGTAGCCGCCAGTAGCAATAGCAACGGTAGCAATAACAGAAGCAACACAGCAACAACAACAGCAGCAACTCAGCAACAGCGACGACAACAGGAAAACCATCGCAGTAGCAATAGTTCCCGCCAGCAGCAGCAACAATTGTAACGACGACAGCAACTCTTTAGCGACGGACCTGCGGTTATATATATATATATATATATATATATATATATATATATATATATATATATATATATATATATATTGTATTAATATATATGTATATATGTTCCTAATTGCGAATTGTGTTTTAGTATACTATAATTATAATTATTAGTTGTTAGCATATAATTATTTATATATATATATATATATATATATATATATATATATATATATATATATAGTTATAGTTATAGTTATAGTTATATACATATATTATACTGTCTATATATTATATATAAGAGAGGGAGATTTAGCGACAACAGCTATGGCAACAGAGCAGTGTCACCAACAACAATAGCAGTAGCACACAGTAGCAGTAACATCAGCGGATTTAGCGACAGTAGCCGCCAGTAGCAATAGCAACGGCAGCAATAACAGAAGCAACACAGCAACAACAACAGCAGCAACTCAGCAATAGCGACGACAACAGGAAAACCATCGCAGTAGCAATAGTTCCCGCCAGCAGCAACAGCAATTGTAACGACGACAGCAACTCTTTAGCGACGGACCTGCGGTTATATATATATATATATATATATATATATATATATATATATATATATATATATATATATATATATATATATATATAGTTTATATTATATATATATATATGTATATATATTGTATTAATATATATGTATATATGTTCCTAATTGCGAATTGTGTTTTAGTATACTATAATTATAATTATTAGTTGTTAGCATATAATTATTTATGGGTAGTTAGTATAAACAAGGTATTGGATATTACCTTGAGTTACCAAGGTAAGTATCAAGGTATTTTAGGATACCCAAGGTATTGGATTTGGGTATCAAGATTATTGTTTAGTGTTGTGATACCAAGTTGGTTCGAAACCAAGGTATCCATTTAATATTATAATTAGGATTATATATATATATATATATATATATATATATATATATATATATATATATATATATATATATATATATATATATATATATTAATATTGTTTGACATATATATGTGATATTTTACCTATTGTTTTACGTATCTTGAGATACGGTATCCTAGTATCCTAAGATATAGCTTTTATGACATAGACTCTAGTGTTTGAAACCAATATCTTTGAGATAGACTCTTGTAACCTAGAAATAGGTAGTTTGACATATTTGACCATAGTTGACTTTTGACTTAGAATTGGCTTGTTGACCTAGAAGTTGACTAGTTTAACTTATTTTCTTTCCGAAATCTTGTATTGATGTTTTATTCCATATCTAGCTCTTCGAGGCACCGTATCAGACATCTGTAAGACTATTCTTTGGACTTCAGGCGAGTACATTCTCTGATAGTTTTTCATTTATGATATCCTCTATGTTCATTGTATCTAGTAGATATCCATATTTCTTGATACGATGGTTACACGGATTGGTATATCCGGATCTCGTCATGAGATGTTATTCCTTGGTATATGGTGTATCTTGTGCAAACGTTGTTTCATTGATTATCTTGTACATGTACAGACATTGATTCTCGAAAAGAGTCGCTATCTTCTTGGGGAATCCCGTGCCATAGCGTACCATTGTTGGATCTATTATACCAGTCGAGGGTAAAGAGTATTTTAGTATAGATATGTGATCATACCCTCCTTGTATCAAGTCTTGCTCTTGAATAGTATTAATCATACACCGCACGTATGATTAGCCATGCCATAAATCTTATATCATGTTCCCAAGCCGATCACATGTTAAAGCTAATACTCACACACTTAGTCATTAGTATTCTTATTCAATGCCATATTGCTCATTATTGTATTATTCCAGTATTTTCTTATTGTATATCTCTTGTATCTATTGTGCATCTTGTATATTCACATCTATTTATTGTTACATAGTTTTTATCATTGATTAGAACTGCTGTTAGAGATATACTCTGCTCCTTTCTTGACTGGATATATTTTTCCCATATGACACTGAGGAGTGGTACCCTACACATTATGGACCTCAGGATATTGTGGGTTTAGAGTCAGAGACCCTGGCTCAGGAGGGATAAGTCCCAACTGAGACAGATGACCCAGATTTAGTAGCTTCGTAGTATTCTTGTACTGGATTTGTCTCCAGCTTATTTTTGTAGTATTCTTTCAGACTCATTGATGTTATTATTTTAGATTCATGAGTTGTATGTGACTATTCTATTCTTTATCATATTTGTGCTCATTTCCATCTTAGATTTGTGATTGAGTATATTGTTATTGTTGGTGGTTCATTATATTGCTAGATAGATTATCCAGACAACGTTCTACCGCCAATTCCGCTGCGTAGGCTGGGCGTTGTTTCCGATTTGCATCCCTACATCGGGTGCGGGTCGTGAAAAAATTGCTTCAAAGAAAGTAAACTACCTAGACTATTGATCATATAATGACCAATTTATTCAAAGTGGAAAGTAAATAAACTTAAATAAGCATAAAATAACTATTTATTGACTTCTCCTATCATGGCGTTGAATTGGTCTTCCAAAATTACGTTTACATTCTTATCTTGGAAGAAATTATTAAAATCCATGTGTGTTTGTGAGCACCGTAATTTTTATATAGGATTATTTTGGTAATTATAAATTATTATTATTTTTTCTTTATTTAATTTAAATATTTATTTGGCAATTTATTAAACTATAAAACTCTTTGCCAAAGTCTTAAGATTTTTAGTACAACACTAGCCTTACCTTTCAACCAACTTTGCATACTAGATTTAGACGAGCCCAATTAGACCAATGTATTGATTGTCACTCCTAAAATTATATTCATATGCTTTATTTTGGTTGTACAACTTTTGCGGCACAAAATCTAGAAATTGGCACCTTACCGTTGCGTACGATTTTAATGCACAACACCAAACCTTTTCATCCAACCAACTTCATATCCATGAGTCTAACTGGACCTAATATTACTATGTTAAGGGTGTCCCGTTCATTTAAATCTTTACAAGATTTATAAATATCACATGGTTCGAATCTTACTTTTAAATACCCAATTTTTATTTTTGGAAACCGAATCCTTGCATATCTTTTGTGCACCTTAGTTAAATAAAAATAATTAATTAAATAATGAGCCCAAGGATCATTAGAGGCCTAACAAACCTTAATGGACCTTCAAACACACTTCTTTTTTGGGCCCAAATCAACTCTAAACAACTTACACCCATAGGCCCAACAAACTAGTATATATATGTGTGCTCCTCTCCTTTCCCAAAGCCCTAGCCGCCCCCTCCTCCTTCATGAATGACCATAAAATCTCCCCCTCCTTTTTTTACATCTTCTCTTCCTCCTCTTCCTTCCCCACACCTTCACGTACCCCCATGAACCTCTAGGCCACCCATTGGCTGACCCCTTTGCACCCGAAGACCCTTTTTTTGGCCTCCAGGGTGCTGCTACTGTTCGCAGCAGTAAAAATGACTCAAACCCTCCCCCCCAAAAAATTATATATTATTCATCTATTTTAATTCCCCTAGTTCCCCGTCTAGTTTCGCGAAGTTTAGAGTTCATTTTGTACTCCGCTTGGCTGTAGTCGCAAAAAAGGTCCCCGTCGTAATCACGTACCTGTAAGTTTTTCAACTCCGATCATTTTCATAATTTTTCGTGAAATAAAAACTTTTATAGAGCCATCTTAATATTATATGGTGATTAGAAATATTATTATGTATGTGAAGCCATTATTTTATGTACGAAACTATCCCTAGTTGTTGAACAACCTAGACACGGACACGGTGCATCAATACTAGTTGTAGTTCTTCAAAGGTTGCCATATTTTAATTATGTAAATAAATTCCAAAATTTAATATATTAAAATTATAGAATATTTAATGTATTATTTTATTATTAATAATATTTTGATGCTAATAGGGTAGTTTCATGCATAAACTACGTGGTATAGTTGCATAAAATAACTAGTTGTCGTCCGTAGAAACTTGTTGGCATGCAATGATGTTGTGTTGATTATTTTCATATATTTATAAATATTTTTAGAATATTAAATATATTAAATTTAGTATAATATAATGGTATGATGTTAGTTAGAGATCTTCTATGCATAGATAAGTAGAAATAGAAGGAGTTGTATACTAGTAAGCATAGATTAGATAATGCACTTATAATACTTTGGAACCAAATAATAAGGTAATCCATATATGGTTAATTATTAATTTTTGTGTTTGTATATGTATTCTTGATTAGGCATTGGATTAAGACTTGAGAGCAACTTTGGGACTGCCAGGCAAGTATACTTTGCCACGATTACTGCTTATTTATATTCATTTATGCATGTTTTATTTTTGTCATTTATTTTCTTATTATTTTATATTATTAAACTGCGCGTCCAAGAAGACTTGGGTCCAATGACGAGATACGTTGTTATTTATCCATTTATTTATATTATGCATATTGACTTAGAGTTAAGAGACTACCCCATAATTTTGAGGCATCATTATGTTTCATTTGGCCATGACATAGGTGTTACACGAGTTATAAGTCTCATATAGATCACGAACTTGCGTATTGACTGATCATCATTACGTATTGGACGTGCGATAGAAAATAACTACTGACAGAGATATGCTAGAAGAGTTAACAGTTACTAGAGGTATTTGCGTGTCATGGATATGGCACGGGTAGTAGCATTGGGTGGGAAGAACAATAAGTAAGCGTATCTGACTCATTTACACTTCCATATTCAGGCCGTACGCTCCGCTGGAGACGCGAGTCATGATGACTTTATATTTACTTGGCGACCTCTGACGTAAATGACATTATGCACGTGGCCCCTGGATCTCCAAGAGAATTACGCCCATCCTATTATTTTAGCTAGATAGTTCATACGTGGGAAACTTTTTCTTAAACTGCATATCACTTAGAATGGTTAGGAACCTTGTTGAATGTTTATTGCAGTTTATTATGGCATACTTTTATGTATCTTGTTACGTACCTTTGAGAACCAGTAAAGCCCCCTCATCCAAAATTAGGCCTATTTAGCTTAGATAGAGAGACTATGGTTAGTTTGAATCCAATTAGAAATAGAACACGGTGTTTTAGATAATTTAAACTATTTATATCACTTAGTGCATCTTACCGTTGCTTCGATAATTGGAGCACTATACTAGCCATTGCCTTCCTATAAATTCTACACCCTTGTCCTAGACGTGCCAGTCATCTATTCGGACCTTTGTGTAACTTATAATTATGCTCTCTTGTGCTATATTTTAGTCGCACAATATTTGTCGCAGACGTTTATTCCTAATTCTAAATAAATTTAAATTTGTATCCTTGTGCGTTCCAATCGAAATTGGAGACACAATCTTGACCCATTTTGTGCAACCCAATTTATGATTATATTCTATTCTGAGTTCCCTATGTCCATGATACTTGTGTCCCACCTAATTTTAGCCCCATGTACTTCTAATTAATTCAAGAACACCTTGTGCATTAATTTTAATTAAATTAATCCAATTTCCATCTTTGTGTAAATTTCTAATTGTTGGAAACCCTATTGCAAAAGTGCATTAAGGTGTCCACACCATTTGACACAATACATGAAAAAACCTATTTTTCCTTCATTATTTGGTCATGTGAATTTTCTCCATAATTTTGGAGTGTGTAGCACTCAATATCACCCCCTCATCAAATCCTAGCCATGCATTTCAAACCATGCAATCCTAGCCCTCCAAACATTTTCATGTAAAGCCAAGGCCCCTTTCCAAGGATGTTGACCAAGGCCCAACTACCTAGGTCAACACCCAAGCCAAATTATATATATATATATATATATATATATATCATCCTTTCTTTATTTTTTTCTAAACCAATATCTATACCTAGCCGACATAATCATCCTCCACCTCCTGTTCACCTTCTTCCTCACCATGTCCACCCGCTGACCGGAGCCAGTCCCGCCGGCTTTCACTACGACCCGCGGCCAACCCGCTGAACAATCGCCTCCCCTCGACCCGTACACGACCCCGCATCACCATCTCCCCCTTCCTTCTGCTGCCATCATCCCGACCACGCTGGAGTCGCCTGCACCGAGCCAACGACAGCCCTGCGGCCATCTCCACCGCCCTCGACGAACTCGACCACCGCCATTAACGCCACCAGCCTCTTCATCTTCTTCTTTCTCTTCCTCGCTGCCGGAGCCCCGGTCACCCGACCTCACCATCTCCTTCGCTATTGTCCCCACGTTCACCTCAACCTGCACCACCACCTGCACAACCACCTTCTCCTCCATTCCTGTTCCCCTCGTCGTCCCCAACTCCGCTGCCATTGACGCCGTACTCCTCCTCGACACCACGCCAGACCGTGTCCCATCACGCCCACCATTAACACCATCGCCATTAACAGCCTCCTCTACCTCCTTCTCCGGTCCATCACCACTGCCAGCCGAGCCAACAGCAGCCACCCGACCTCCTCTTCAACCTCCACTCTCCTTCTCCTTCGCCTGAACCAACTGCCACCGTCTCCTCTCATCCCCAGCACCTCGCCTGAGCCACTCGCCGGACTTCCCCTCAAACCTGGCCAGAGCAGCTCCCATCCGTTCATCATCATCATAACCTTCATCATCATCGTAACCTTTATTATCACCATCATCATCACCATTATCATCCTCATCATCATCATCGTCATCGTAGACCTGTCACCCTCGCCGAAGACGACCTGCAGCAGTTACCCCCAATCTTCGTGCCCGTGCAGTAACCCCGAGGTTCGAACCTGTCCCTCTTCTTTCATATTGTGTATGTATGCTTGTGTGAATAGTGTAGGGTTTTAGCATATTGGTTCAGTTAGTTGTTATGAGTTTAGACCGTGTCGGTTAACCTACAGACTAGTGTGCATGTGTGTAGGATATTTAATTGGTACTTATACATTATGTGTTAATTAATGCTAGTACTAGGTATGACTATATTATAGATGCTGAGTGACCATAAGTGTTGGTAGTAGATACCCTGTATTTACATTTGTCCGTATGACTCGTATGCGTATACGTACGCGTATGTATATAATATTCAGATTAGTATATATATATATATAGGTATTGTATAAGTAATTAAATACTAGTACTATGTGTGACTATAATATATTGCTGTATGCCCCTAGGATAATTATGGATATCCCATAATTATGTTTAACCAAGTGACCTTAAGAACTTGTGAGTTGATTGCCTTGTGTACATTAACGTACTGGCTTAGACACATGTTAGTTGACTGTTTGATTGTGCACATCACTTGAAGACGTGACACCCGCATAATTAGACGCACATTTGACCCTGCTAGTTGACCAGTGTCACCCCTAGCGTACCCTCTAGTTCAGTGTAATTATGGTTGTGTATGTGCTAGTGCAATGACTGATGTTGTATTGTATTATATTATATGTATATAAGACCCATTGGATTGTTCTGCGTGACTTCAGGAGCAAGTTATTGGTACTACGCAGCTTTCTTGCCAGGCAAGTATACCTTGCCATTGTACTGTGATTTATATTCCACATGTTGCATGCATCTTATTTCTGCTTATTTAGTTCATATATTTAAACTGTTATATATAAACTGCGCGTCCAAGGAAACTTGGGTGCAACGACGGTGGCATCGTATTCTGTTTTTATTATGTATATGCATGTAACCTAGTTTATGAGACCACCCCATTATCATGAGATATTCTTATATTCCATTGGCCGTGACACATCTGTTACACGAGTGTGAGTCTCATGTAGGACACGGATTTGCGTGACGGGTTTGGCCACCTGTACGTATGGGACGTGCGATAGGGAATAACTGTTGTTAGAATTTGCATGCTAGGAGACTTGGCAGTTATTAGAGATATTATCGTATTATGGATGTGACATGATGAGAGCATGGGGTGGGGAGAACAACAAGTAAGGCATTTGGGCTCCTTTGTACTTTCCTTTTTGTAACCCGTACGCTCCGCCGGAGATGCGCGATCGTGATGACCCCTATATTACCTGGCGGCCTCTGCCGTTCAAAAGACGACATGCTTTGTAGGCCCCTGATTCTTCGAATGAATCATGCCAATCCCATCTATGGCCAGATAGCCCACTTGTTTGAAAGTTGTTCTCAAATTGCATTTACAAAGATGGTTAGGGGACCCATTGGATGTTTATTTTCAGTACTTTATTGGCATGCTTCTATGTATCTTGTTATGTCCCTCTGAGGACCTGGTCCCTTTCCAGGTGTAGATGTTCATGAGTATTAGCAGGAGCGCAGATCTGGACTTGCTACTTATATTTTGAGGAGGTCTTCTCTTCGAGTCTCATTGATTATTAGTTGATGTACCTATATTATTTTTTTATATTCTAGTTTGACAGTGGATTTGTTTCCACCCGACTTTCATTCTTTGATACTTCGTACTTGAGATTCAGTTATATAGTTGATTGATTATTTATTCATTTATCTGATTCTGTGGATGAGATTTAGTTATATCCTGTGACTTGTGACATATTTACCACTTGTGGATTTGATATTCATAATACAGCATACGTATGTGTTATGGTTTTCTTATATTGGAGTCTCTATATACATACGGCTGGCATGGTTACGTATTCCTAGTCCTACGTATTTTGGGACTGGGGTGTGACATATTTTTAGTGGTGGCCCATGCAGGTCGAGAGCATATTGTCTCGGTTACATTGCTGTACCGAGCAAGCCTACAAATATGATTATAGTATCTCATCCACATTTGACTATGACTCATCTTCCTTCCAATCTGTTCTATTTGAATAACTGCATCCTGCTTGATTCATGTGCTTCCCTTATAGTTCCTTGAGTATAACCCCTCCTAGAATATAGGAATCCCTGTTGTTAGGATGATAATTAGGGTAATATTCCTAAGAAGAATACCACTAGAATATTGGCACATCACTAAGTTAGAATACTTAATGAATCCAAGCATTCCTTACTACCTAATGAACCCTAGCATCCCTTATATGTAGATTGATTGACCATTATCCCTTGATAATTAGGGATGACTTGTGTCACGCCCCAGTCCCAAATACGTAGGACTAGGAACACGTAAGCATGCCAGCCGCATGGATATGGCAACTCCAATATATGGAAACCATAATCCATACGTACGCTGTAATATGAATATAAACTCACATGTGGTATATATAATGTCACAAGTCACAGATATGCTAATCTCATCCACACAACAAGTCATAGAAAAGAAATACTATACTAGAATAAGGAGTCTGAAATATCTAAAATAATAGTCGAGTGGAGACAAATCCACTACCCATGACTATATCCAATACTAAAATGAGAGAGGAGTATAAAGTCTCCAATGTAAAATAATGTGAAGACAGAAGTGCATCAGCTAAAAGAATCCATTGCTAGATAATCAACGATGCTCAGAAGGTAAGACCTCATCGACAGAAAATAATGCGTCAGGTCCAGGCCCGTACTCCTGCAAATACTCAAGAGCAGATACACCTGGTAGAGGACCAGGTCCTCAGAGAGACGTAACAAGATACAGAAAATACGAGCCAATTTGAATACAGTAAACATGCATATGGTTTGAAAATAGATAAGTATGCTGTACAAGACAATCTATATGAATGCAAATGAGGACAACTTTTCAACGTATGGGCAAGGGTAGTCTACTCGATCTAAGCCTCACAACTCACACACCCGTCTAGAACATCAGAAATCGACATACCTCTGGGGTAGCGACCAGCGCGACTCTACAGAAATCGACATACCTCTGGGGTAGCGACCAGCGCGACACACGCCCGTAGTGCGAACTATATACTACGATTTACCAGAGTGGTTAAAAGCCCATACGCCTAATGATTGTCCTCCCATGATACTAGGTGCCATGTGTGTGTCAACATATCTAATACATAGTAATGACTGGAGAAAAACTACATATGCAAGAACTATACAGAAATGAAATAAATAAATAAAAATATAAATAGCATGCAAAGTACTGTAAATAATTTGGCAAGGTATCTTGCCTGGGGTCCTGCTGCTGGTATGAATCAAAGTCCAAGTCACAGTCCAAATAGCCTATGTATTACAAATTTATCACGTCAAAAGATAATTTATTTTAATTTATTTAATTCTGGAATAATTACTCTAAAATTCTATTTTAATCTTATTATTCTGATTTTTATGTTAATTCCTAAATTTTTTCCAAAGAAACTGAATTTTATCAACTCGAGACTCATGGCACGCAAATCGAGACGATCTGTTGACCGAAAATTCAACCGACACAAACTCAACTTTCATGCATGATTTCCTGTAGATTTCAGCGTCAAAAACATACTGGAATTTATGGCTCGTCCGAATTCAAATTCGTTTGGGAATTATGGCACATACAAATTTTGTATGTGCACCGATGGTTAAATTTTAACCTAGAAGTTCTACAGAATTAAAAGTATGTAAATACTTCGAATTAAATTCTGGGAAAAATATATGTCCATGATCTCGACATTAGCTTTCCGAAACTTTAAACGGTTCGTGATTCTGATTCCGGGTTCTCCCGAAATTGCAAAAATAACGAAATACGTCTATTTTCGGACATGCTGTGCTCTACGAATTTTTCCATAATTTAATACTAATAATTTAGAAAAAAAAATTCATATAATCAGAAAGCTAACCTCATTATCATTCTAACAAAAAAAAACTAGGCCTCGTTTGGAGTCCGGAGCTATGCGCAATGGCTTCTGGAAGATGAAGGAACCCTAGATGACAATTCTCCAAAAATCGGCTGAAGAAAAAAACCTAGAAATTAATATCTAAACTATTATATATATATATATAGGAGAGAGAAAGTGCAGCCGCGGCTCACAACACGCCACGTGGCAGCCATCCGTGCAGCCCCGCCCAGATTGAACGGTCGTAGTTCGATGCGGCTCGGCTCAGCTGAGTCCGAGTCGAACTCTGACTCGGCTCGGCTTGAGGTCGGCTCGGCTCGGCTCGCACCCACTCAGCGGTCACTGACAGGCGGGCCCGGCACTGTTCACTGCTGGAGGCTGACAGGTAGGCCCCCTGTTTGCTGACTGGGCAGAATTAATTACTTTTTGGGTTTTCTTTTTCAGAAATTAGTTTTTAATTCAGTTTTTCATAATTAACTCAAAATAAATGCTAAAAATAATCAGAATTTTCCCATAAAATTCTAGAAAATATATTTTATTATTTAGAACCTAAAATAAAAGTGTGGGATATTTTTAATTAAGTTTGAACATAAAATAAATTCTTCAAAGTCCTAGAAAATTAGTGTTACTAGTTTTTAATTAACTAAAAATTATGAAAAAATCCCAATAATCTAAAATAGCCTAAAAATAATTCTAAATAAATATTTATATAAGTAAATATACTAAAAAAAATTATTTTCTAATTAACACGTAAGCATGCCAGCCGCATGGATATGGCAGCTCCAATATATGGAAACCAAACCATACGTACGCTGTAATATGAATATAAAATCCACAAGTGGTATAAACATATGTCACAAGTCACAGGGTACAATCTAAATCTCATCCACAGAAAATAAATATAAATGAATAACCAGCATCTATATAACTAGATCTCAACATAAATATCTAAGGATGATAGTTGGATGGAAACAAATCCACTACCAACTCGAATGAAAAAGTACAACACAACAAATACAATATAGGAATACCAGCTAACGACCATGGGCTCGAAGAGAAGACATCCTCGCAACACAAGTAATCATCCAAATCTGCGCTCCTGCAATTACTCAAGAACAGATACACCTGGCAGAGGACCAGGTCCTCAGAGGGACGTAACAAGATACAAAAAATACGAGCCAATTTGAATACAGTAAACATGCATATAATTTAAAAATAAATAAGTACGCTGTACAAGACAATTTATATGAATGCAAATGAGGACAACTTTTTGACGTATGGGCAAGGGTAGGCTACTCGATCTAATCCTCACAACCTCACGCTCGTCAGTGGACATCATCAGCCGACATACCTCTGGGGTAGCGACCCTCGGACTCCATCAATCGACATACCTCTCGGGTAGCGACTATCGGACACGACCACCATAGTGCGTGCTAGTAACTACGGTGTTACCAGAGTGGTTAAAAGCCCATACGCCTAATGATTGTCCTCTATGATACTAAGTGCCATGTGTGTGTCAACATATCTAATACATAGTAATGACTGAAAGAAAACTACACATGCAAGAATAAATAGAATGCAATAAATATACAAAAATATACTAAGCATGCAAAATACTGTAAGCAATTTGGCAAGGTATCTTGCCTGGGGTCCTGCTGCTGGTATGAATCAGAGTCCAAGTCACAGTCCAAATAGCCTATGTATTACAAATTTATCACGTCAAAAGATAATTTATTTTAATTTATTTAATTCTGGAATAATTACTCTAAAATCCTAATTTAATCTTATTATTCTGATTTTTATGTTAATTCCTAAATTTTGTCCAAAGAAACTGAATTTTATCAACTCGAGACTCATGGCACGCAAATCGAGGCGATCTGTTGACCGAAAAGTCAACCGACACAAACTCAACTTTTATGCATGATTTCCTGTAGATTTCAGCGTTAAAAACATGCTGGAATTTACAGCTTGACCGAATTCAAATTCGTTTGGGAATTATGGCACATACAAATTTTGTATCGTGCACCGATGGTTAAAGTCTAACCTAGAAGTTCTACAGAATTAACAGTATATAAATACTTTGAATTAAATTCTGGGAAAAACATATGTTAATGATCTCGACATTAGCTTTCTGAAACTTCAAACGGTTCGTGATTCTGATTCCTGGTTCTCCCGGAATCGCAAAAACATCGAAACACGTCTATTTTCGGACATGCTATGCTCTACGAATTTTCCAGAATTTAATACTCATAATTTCGTAAAATAAATTATATAATCAGAAATCTAAACTCAATATCTTTCTAACGCAAGAAACTAGGCCTCGTTTGGAGTCCGGAGCTATGCGCAATGGCTTCTGGAAGATGAAGGAACCCTAGATGACAATTCTCCAAAAATCGACTGAAGAAAAACCCTAGAAATTAATATCTAAACTATTATATATATAGAGGAGAGAGAGAGTGCAGCCGCGGCTCACAGCGCGCCACGTGGCAGCAATCCAGGGCTGCCCGCTCAGATCGGACGGTCAGGCGCTGACGCGGCTCAGCTGAGTCCGAGTCGAACTCTGACTCGGCTCGGCTCGAGGTCGGCTCGGCTCGGCTCGCACCCACTCAACGGTCACTGACAGGCGGGCCCGGCACTGTTTACTGCTGGAGGCTGACAGGTGGGCCCCCTGTTTGCTGACTGGGCAGAATTAATTACTTTTTGGGTTTTCTTTTTCAGAAATTAGTTTTTAATTCACTTTTTCATAATTAACTAAAATAAATGCTAAAATAATCAGAACATTCCCAAAAAATTCTAGAAAATATATTTTATTATTTAGAACCTAAAATAAAAGTTTGGGATATTTTTAATTAAGTTTGAACATAAAATAAATTCTTCAAAGTCCTAGAAAATTAGTGTTTCTAGTTTTTAATTAACTAAAAATTATTGAAAAATCCCAATAATCTAAAATAGCCTAAAAATAATTCTAAATAAATATTTATATAAGTAAATATACTAAAAAAATTATTTTCTAATTATATAAGAGAATACTCTAAATAAATTCAACATCTAATATAATAATATAAAATATACACAAAATACCTATTTTGGGTGAGTGAGTTTACAATCTACCCAACTTAAAAAAAAATTCGTCCTCGAAATTAAAATAAGGCATAATTTGTTAAATCGTTCACATTCGTACATAAGGTACGTCAATCGCAATCTCTTCCAAAAAATTTAAATAACAAAATCTATTCAAATCTATCGCGATCACTTCAAAATTAAGATAATCATTGTTCAAATCAAAATTCAACCTATTGTAATCTCTTCTCACTTTTCCAAATCATCAATATCCAAATTTAAATTGAATCCATATAATATCTTCAAGATTTTAAATAACCCATATCAAATTTTTACCTCACGATCTCCAACTATCATAATCTGCTCTAGAAGTAATTCGAATCCAATATTATTCCTATTTTCACTTATAAATTTTTGTATTCTTCAACTTTTTAAATTCCATTCACATCCTCAATATTTCAAATAGGTATTCCAACCATCAAATTTTAATTCTTAATTTAAATCATCAAATTGAAAAATAATTCAAATGCAGTCCACCAATGTTCAAGTCTGAAATTCTATATTTATCCTCCAAATTCAAATTGATGATTCTACCTTCATTGTTCAAAAATTTAAATCATGTACTTAAGGTATAAATATTGGGTCCTCAATATCAATTCATTAATCCTCATCATCTTAGTCATTCTTCTAAATTTCTCAAAATTAAAATGGCTTGAACCTCTCCCAATTTAATCTTACTCGATCACAATCTAAAAAAAATTTCTCTCGAGTTGACAAATGCACTGCTACCCAACTTATAATTTACCCATCTCTCACATAAGGCTATATACCTTAAGAAAATATTCCTTAATTTGTTTTACTCATGTAATTCAATCCTCAAAACTTCCATGCCAATTATATCTTATATGATATGTCCTTAATTACGAAAGAATAATCCTCAAGTATGTGATCGGCCTATGGGTATATCTAGTACTCTCCGTGTATCAAACTTATACCAAGCACGAGGTTTCGTCTTTCCGAAATAAGGGAAGACGGAGATCAATAATAAAGAGTTCAAGGGCGAGGTAATAAAATAGAAGTATCGGTATCAAGGTGTTTAAAGAATTCAAATAGGAATTATTAAAGTAGTGTGGATTGAAATCCTATTTTGGTAATTCCTATTCACATGCTCGTATTAGTACAGTTATGTAGCCGATACGATCCCCTCAGACATATCTAGAGGGCAAGTACAGGTGTCTACTAGTCAACTATATATCTCAATCCACGTAAAGCATCATTGCGAAGGGCGAATCAAGCGCACTATGGTTGATCAGACCGTAATACACTGATTCTGATTAGACAATGTATTAGTAGGCGTCCCCAATAATATATATCTCATGATCAAGCTCGATAAAAGAGTAAGCTTGCAAAACAAGGCTATAATAGCAGCATAAGTCAAGGTAGTGCAGCAAATATGAGTACGCTAGATGATAATGAAAGGAGGTACAAATTAATTCAAGTTCACAAAACAAAAACAACTAAGCAACAATAATAAAAGACTCTACAATTCCTACAGTTATCATACAACTTCCTTGTCTAAGTCGCTAGTCGACCAAATAGGGGCAAGGACCTCTAAATTCTATCGTCTGAATAAACACTGTCATCTTTTGCTAGCATGCAATTAATGTTATTCAGTTACACTACCTTGATGGGTCAAGTGGACTATGTGATACTAGGTTGTGAGGCATACTACCCAACTTAAAAGAATTAAACTAATACTGTGATTGTCTTAAGGATACCGTAGAAACTCCTGTTAAGGTCTACGAGAAGGGGTCTTGGTACTTATTAGGGTATCCTCTTATATTACATAGGTCATGGTCGTCTTTGTCTTAGTCATAGTGCTTATAGAACAAGTGTCAATAGTAAGGATAGAAGAGTCACTAGCCTCAAGGGAAAAGGGGATATAACTTATATCGAGGTGGGGTACAAGTTACGCGACTTAAAACTAAGGGGTAATCATTAGGTCATAATCTACAATAATAACTTAAACTGTCAAGTTCTAATTACCAATCACTTAATTCAAAATTTTAAGAGTAACAACCAAAATCCTAACAAGCTATATATACCCTAAAATAGAATAAAATCACTTGGTCTATAATCAGAAGTGTCAGATGGCATGAGTTGAAAGAGGAAGAAAAGAAGAACGTAATTTTTAGTCGTCGCACAATTAGCGAACGCTATGGTCACAGGGGAACAATATATGAAAATAGAGGGCTCAAGATAACATCATGGTTTTCCAAGGGAAAGGGGTATGCTAGTCTCTGTGTTTGAGGTATGATTAGGAAAATATTCTATGCATTGCTCTTAGCTTTCTAAGGTACTGTCTGCTTATCTCAAGACAAGAATCTAAATTTATGGTTCTCCAATACTCATCTAACGGCGTGGATTAGGCTCAGTCCTAATATTTACTTTGGTTTTCTATTGGTTTCTCAATGCTAGGGGCAACCATAATGGTAAACTTCTAACTAACTCTAGTAGTGTCTATACTACTCTCAAGTCCTCATAACACATCAGGGGGTAATGGTAAACCAATTCTAGAGATAAAGAATTCTAGGGTTCACTAGACATCCTAAACTTAGAGGTGTGTCAGCACTCTAGTTGTACTCTTAATAGGAAGGTTACCCTACTTATCATCTAACAACAGGAACTTCTATATTCTAGGAGAGGCTATACTAAAGGAACTATTATGGGAGTACATGACTCAAGCAGGATGCAATTATTCAAATAGAATAGATTAGAAGAAAGATGAGTCATAGTCATTTGTGGATGAGATCCTATACTCTAGTCCTAGGTGCAGGCTTGTTCGGTACAGTAACGTAACCGAGATAATATGCTCTTGACCTGCATGGGCCACCACAAAAACATGTAACGCTCCAGTCCCAAAATACGTAGGACTAGGAACACGTAAGCATGCCAGCCGCATGGATATGGCAGCTCCAATATATGGAAACCAAACCATACGTACGCTGTAATATGAATATAAAATCCACAAGTGGTATAAACATATGTCACAAGTCACAGGGTACAATCTAAATCTCATCAACAGAAAATCAATATAAATGAATAACCAACATCTATATAACTAGATCTTAACATAAATATCTAAGGATGATAGTTGGATGGAAACAAATCCACTACCAACTCGAATAGAAAAGTACAACACAACAAATACAATATAGGAATACCAGCTAACGACCATGGGCTCGAAGAGAAGACATCCTCGCAACACAAGTAATCATCCAAATCTGCGCTCCTGCAATTACTCAAGAACAGATACACCTGGCAGAGGACCAGGTCCTTAGAGGGACGTAACAAGATACAGAAAATACAAGCCAATTTGAATACAGTAAACATGCATATAATTTGAAAATAAATAAGTACGCTGTACAAGACAATCTATATGAATGCAAATGAGGACAACTTTTTGACGTATGGGCAAGGGTAGGCTACTCGATCTAATCCTCACAACCTCACGCTCGTCAGTGGACATCATCAGTCGACATACCTCTGGGGTAGCGACCCTCGGACTCCATCAATCGACATACCTCTCGGGTAGCGACCTTCGGACACGACCACCATAGTGCGTGCTAGTGACTACGGTGTTACCAGAGTGGTTAAAAGCCCATACGCCTAATGATTGTCCTCTATGATACTAAGTGCCATGTGTGTGTCAACATATCTAATACATAGTAATGACTGAAAGAAAACTACTGTAAACCCCCTAGACCAAAATTTTTTATTTTAATTTATTTAATTAGCATAATTAGGGTTAATTAGAATTACTTATGATTTAATATATAGCATTATGATACTTGTGCAATGATTGATTGTTTTAGGATACTACCTTAGCTGTTGCCCTAAAACGAATTCCACATATTTGACCTAGACCTGTAAACCCATCATAGTGAACCAAGAACAAACCCCGGATACCGATTTTTGTGCCAGATTTTAGACGCACAAAAGTCGTTACAAACGTCCGCGCGCGAATTATTAAATTTGCGTAATTACGTTCGTTGTCCGTTCCAAATTGAGACCCAACCTCAGCCAGTTTTGACCAACCCAGACCACGATGATAATGTACACTGAGCCTACTACACCAAGGACCCTTGTCCACCTAAATTTAGACTCCCGATTTTTAATTAAATTAAATTAGAAACGCCGCTACATTAATTATGAATTAATTAATGTGAAGACCTAACCTAAATTAAACTCCAACCCAAGCCCACATCCACACCCACAATCCTCATACAAAACACCAAACACCGTCATCGACCAATGAGGAACACCAAACATGGTGTTTGTTTGCATTAAATCCCCAATCCTAGTTATTGTGCAAATACCAATTTATTCGGGGGCTAAATTGCAAAATTTCAATGTGGTGTCCCCCTCTCATTGGCCCAAACCATCATGGAGAAAAGCATGAAATGATAAACCGTAGGCATTGGTTTTTCCCCCCATTTTATATGTACTTGCACCCCCTTTTTGGGAACCCATCTTGGCCCTACATTCAAATTAGCCTATTCCTAGCCCTCCACCCATCATGATGAGCATCCCCACTCCCCAAAAAAATGCACCCAGCCGGCCCTAATCCCTAGGCAGCCCCCCCTCACTCTCTCTCCTACATATAGTTGCTAGTTACACATTAAATGAATCAAAAACCCAAACTTAAATATCAAAAACCCTAACTAACCCAACCAGGCCGATACTGCACCCCCCTCCCCGAGCTCGACCACCACCACCAGAGGCCACCAACCACCGCCATACCCCACGACCACCGTCGCCAGTCCCCACCCCACCTTCCACCAGGAGCTCCGGCCCCCACGTCGCCGGGGCAGCCCGCACGACAGCCCGCACCAGTCGGGACCTTCCCAGCCCGAACCCTCGAGCCGACCACCCCGTGCTCGACCACCGCCACTAGCCTCCACCTCCGACCGCCAAACTTGGCTGACATCTCCCCCAGCCTGTCCTCCACCACCCCACAAAGTTTCGGCCGAAGTCGTTGACTCACCGGAGAGTAATCGAGGCCGCAGCATCGACTGTCCCGGTCCGGCTGCTGTTGCCCGCGACGTCCCTGAGCCTCGCCGGAGCGCCTCCCGGCCACCCCCGCCGGCGACGACTGACCCGCTCGTCCCCCTCGATCCGACGAACAACTAGGTATAATATTTTATGTAAATTTATTACAATTTGTACATGAAATTTCAGCTACAAGTTTAAATATGCATGAATGACGTATATTTACGTATTTTGAATACGTATTCTAATATATACTGTATATTAATTATTTAACAGTATATATATTCAAAATATCCCTGTAAAATTTTTATATATTTACATAATCTTTTAATGTATTTCATATTAATATGTATGAATGTAAGTATGTATTTATGTATGTATGTATGTACGTATGTATGTATATACATATATAAATATATATGTATATATGAGTATATGTACGTATGTATGTATATTGTACAGTAGATAAAACCAAATTCAATATAAAATTTCTGTGATTAAATATAGAAAATAATACTATGTAATATATATTTTCATATTAAATATGCATGTAATTATATATGTATGTATTATATATTTTTGTATGTATATATATACGTAGTGTATTTAGAATATTATATATATTTAATATATATTCTGTATAAATATATATATTCTGTAAAAAGTATATTATATATAGTATATTAATTGTTGGTATATTATATAGGTATATTAAAGACATTATACGTATTATTCACCTATATGTATATGTATATATAAATATATATATATATATATATATATATATATATATATATATATATATATATATATATATATATATATATATATATATATATATATATATATATATATATATATATATACTTTGATATTTAGTATATTAGAGTATTAAATTAATATATGAATATATATATGAATATATATATACTTTGTGTATTAATATAATAAATATTAGTTATATATGAATATACTTTCTATTCTTGTACATATAAATATATGTATATACCTGTTGTATATATGAACGTATATATATAAATGCTTATATAAATATATGTAAATTAATATATATGGTATTATGTATTTTAATTATGTAAATATTATCAAGTATATAAATGCTATATATAGTATATGTTTCAAATATGTACTATATATACTAATTATATTTTAGCTATATATAATAATGTCTTTTATATATATATATCTGTATTTAAGTATAATATATACTATACTATATATTATTTAATGTAGATACATGCATAGGTGTTGTGTATGTATGCCTGCTCAATGTTAACATAGATAATTGAACATAGTGTAAATTAGTGATTTATAATTATTGTTATCTGTTCGTAGGCATCCGAGACGGTGCTGCCTTGACTGCTGGATCCGGAGCATTGCTTGTGCACACCAGAGTTCCAGGCAAGTATACCTTGCCTTGTTGATGCTGTCTAAATTCAGATGTTGACTAGTTGCATATTTTACTGTTTCAATATTTAACTGTGCGCGTCCGAGAAGACTCGGGTGCAGTCAACGAAGGCGTTGACGTTAGGACTTGTGTCTGACTTAGTGTCTAGTGGACCCACCTAAAGTCGAGGAGTTATCAATATGACTTCCCAGGCCTTGACACGTATCGTAACACGTCACAGAGTGAGTTCATGTAGGGACGCATGCTTCATGATCGACTGGCCATCAGCATGAGCAGCACGTGTGACGGCGTTTAGCTTAGTTGTTTATTTATGTAGCGACTTGCATCATAGTATGAGGTGTCCACGTCGCATTTGCGACTTGTACATTGACATTGGGCGGGGAAGACAATTAGTAGGCGTATGGGACAGACAATTGGTTGCCGTAGTTTAAGAGTAAACTGCGGGGCCGTGAGCCTCAGGGTTACCCGATTGTGGGGCAGTGTTACCCGATTTTGGGCCAGTGTTACCCGATTATGGACATATATGCTTGTCGATACATCCGGCAGAGGTTACTAGCTGCGCGCTATCATGATCGGCGATATAGTCAGCGTATATTCCTGGCGTTCAGTTTACAGCTAATGCCAGGTACTTAGCCTCTGGCTCGACGCTATGCTTTATACCTTTCACCTACCCATACGTACCAGGGTTGTCTTCAAAGTGCATTTCACTTAGCTGGTTAGATTACCCTTGAGTTTACACAGTATTTACTTTATGGCATGCATTTCTGTATACTTGTTACGTCCCTCTGAGGACCTGGTTCTCTTCCAGATCCAGACGAGCATTTGTACCCTACCATCTACGGAGCGGGAGTAGAGACAGGATTCCTGATTGAGGACTACGAGGCATTTCCAGGGGAGTTCCCGTGATATGAGTACGCAGCTACATTGGACTAGAGTTTTCATATCTAGCTAGTTGATACTCTAGTCTAGTTATCTTACTTCTTCCTGCACTGTATTTCCATTTCTGTATTTCAGTGGGTTTGTCCCCACCAGACATATTTCAGTTGTACTATGTCAGTCGACTATGTTTCTTATATTCCAGTCTTTCATTTCAGTATTTACTTGTTATCTGTGGATGAGATTAGTCATTGCCTGTTTATGATATTAGACTTGTTAGTATTTTAGGACAGCGTAGCACGCTCCGATAGGATCCATTAAATTGGGATATCCTTCGGAGACGTGTCAGCTGGCCAATGCCACGTGGCCTGGTCCCATATATTTTGGGACTGGGGCGTGACATGGTTTTAGTGGTGGCCCATGCAGGTCATGTTAATCGCTTGTGGTATGGTATCATGCCCAGCGAGCCTGCAATAGGATAGAAGTTAATAGATCTCATCCACTTTCCGCCTTTGAACCTCCTTCGTATTTGATTTAATTAGATATCTGCATCTTGCTTGTAATTCTATACTCTTCTAAATATCGTTCTATCTCTTACAGCGAGATGAACCTTCGGAGCCGACGTGAGATACTTGGTACCATAGTGCCACCTGCAGCACCGAGGGAGGATACGACTCAGGGACCACCCAGACAGCAGCCTCAGCCAGAGGCAGAGGTGATCCCCCAGGCCCAGATGACGCACTGGCATCAGGTCTCTCCCGACGAGGAGACACAGCAACCCGAGGGCCAGACGTCGCGGACGATTCCGAGGCAGTACTTCGAGGGGCAGACCTCGAGGGCGACACCGATGCCGCAGTACGAGAGGCCGACACCCGAGGAGACACCGAGGAGGCAGCCAGAGATACCGCTACCACGACCTCCACCGTTTCCACCGCAGATGCCACCAGCAGGAGAACAGCCCCAGATGATGCAGTTCTTTCAAATGATGATGCATGCTCAGATGCAGCAGACAGAGGCCCTTAGACAGGGACTGATGGCAGTACTGGAGAGGGCACCTGCCCAAGCACCAGCACCAGCACCGGCACCTGTCCAGCGAACAGGCACTGTAAAAGGCTTCCGCCAGATGGAACCAAGAACCTTCTCGGGCAAGGAGACGGCTGAGGAGATCTCAGACTGGGTCTCCAATACCGAGATGCTGCTAGAGGGTTCGCAGCTACACCCCGATCTCTGGATGACCGCGGTGAGGGCCCAACTCACAGGCAACGCCCATCACTGGTGGGACTCTATGGAGCGCAGTATTGGCCGACAGCAGACTTGGGAGGAGTTTCTAGAATACTTCAACACGAAGTACTTCCCAGCTACAGTGAGGAACGCCCTGTACTCTCAGTTCCTGCACCTAGAGCAAGGGAACCTGACTGTGGACGCCTACGACGGAGAGTTCAGCAGACTCAGCCGATTCGGTGCAGCCCTGATCCCCAACGACCTGGAGAAGGCCAGGAGATTCCACCATGGCCTCTCTCAAGAGCTGCAGAGGTACACCACTACCCAGGCGAGGATCTCTTATGAAGAGGTCCTATCGGAGGCGAGGATCCAGGAGGCTATAGGAGGAGGAGGAGCGAGACGTTCCAGCACGAACGTACCAGCTAGAGCTCAGCCCAGAGCAGGAGGACCGATTCGCCATCCCGTAGTGCAACCACAACAGAAGGTTGTGCCATATCAAGCAGAGGGAGCTGTTGACGTGTCACTTTTGCAGAAAGCAGGGACATGTCCATAAAGATTGCAGAAAAAGACTAGGACTGTGCCTGAGGTGCGGATCAACCCAACATCAAGCTCAGGAGTGTACCCAGTATAGAGATAGAACCCGACAGATGGTACAAACACCAGCCCCACAAACCCTAGGTATGTCAGTAGCATTACTTGATTATAGCTTATTGTGTGTTATTTTAATTTCGAGGACGAAATTCTTATAAGTTGGGTAGATTGTAACCCCCTAGACCAAAAATTTTTATTTTAATTTATTTAATTAGCATAATTAGGGTAATTAGAATTACTTATGATTTAATATATAGCATTATGATACTTGTGCAATGATTGATTGTTTTAGGATACTACCTTAGCTGTTGCCCTAAAACGAATTCCACATATTTGACCTAGACCTGTAAACCCATCATAGTGAACCAAGAACAAACCCCGGATACCGATTTTTGTGCCAGATTTTAGACGCACAAAAGTCGTTACAAACGTCCGCGCACGAATTATTAAATTTGCGTAATTACGTTCGTTGTCCGTTCCAAATTGAGACCCAACCTCAGCCAGTTTTGACCAACCCAGACCACGATGATAATGTACACTGAGCCTACTACACCAAGGACCCTTGTCCAACTAAATTTAGACTCCCGGTTTTTAATTAAATTAAATTAGAAACGCCGCTACATTAATTATGAATTAATTAATGTGAAGACCTAACCTAAATTAAACTCCAACCCAAGCCCACATCCACACCCACAATCCTCATACAAAACACCAAACACCGTCATCGACCAATGAGGAACACCAAACATGGTGTTTGTTTGCATTAAATCCCCAATCCTAGTTATTGTGCAAATACCAATTTATTCGGGGGCTAAATTGCAAAATTTCAATGTGGTGTCCCCCTCTCATTGGCCCAAACCATCATGGAGAAAAGCATGAAATGACAAACCGTAGGCATTGGTTTTTCCCCCCATTTTATATGTACTTGCACCCCTTTTTGGGAACCCATCTTGGCCCTACATTCAAATTAGCCTATTCCTAGCCCTCCACCCATCATGATGAGCATCCCCACTCCCCAAAAAAATGCACCCAGCCGGCCCTAATCCCTAGGCAGCCCCCCCTCACTCTCTCTCCTACATATAGTTGCTAGTTACACATTAAATGAATCAAAAACCCAACTTAAATATCAAAAACCCTAACTAACCCAACCAGGCCGATACTGCACCCCCCCTCCCCGAGCTCGACCACCACCACCAGAGGCCACCAACCACCGCCATACCCCACGACCACCGTCGCCAGTCCCCACCCCACCTTCCACCAGGAGCTCCGGCCCCCACGTCGCCGGGGCAGCCCGCACGACAGCCCCGCACCAGTCGGGACCTTCCCAGCCCGAACCCTCGAGCCGACCACCCCGTGCTCGACCACCGCCACTAGCCTCCACCTCCGACCGCCAAACTTGGCTGACATCTCCCCCAGCCTGTCCTCCACCACCCCACAAAGTTTCGGCCGAAGTCGTTGACTCACCGGAGAGTAATCGAGGCCGCAGCATCGACTGTCCCGGTCCGGCTGCTGTTGCCCGCGACGTCCCTGAGCCTCGCCGGAGCGCCGCCCGGCCACCCCCGCCGGCGACGACTGACCCGCTCGTCCCCCTCGATCCGACGAACAACTAGGTATAATATTTTATGTAAATTTATTACAATTTGTACATGAAATTTCAGCTACAAGTTTAAATATGCATGAATGACGTATATTTACGTATTTTGAATACGTATTCTAATATATACTGTATATTAATTATTTAACAGTATATATATTCAAAATATCCCTGTAAATTTTTTATATATTTACATAATCTTTTAATGTATTTCATATTAATATGTATGAATGTAAGTATGTATTTATGTATGTATGTATGTACGTATGTATGTATATACATATATAAATATATATGTATATATGAGTATATGTACGTATGTATGTATATTGTACAGTAGATAAAACCAAATTCAATATAAAATTTCTGTGATTAAATATAGAAAATAATACTATGTAATATATATTTTCATATTAAATATGCATGTAATTATATATGTATGTATTATATATTTTTGTATGTATATATATACGTAGTGTATTTAGAATATTATATATATTTAATATATATTTTGTATAAATATATATATTCTGTAAAAAGTATATTATATATAGTATATTAATTGTTGGTATATTATATAGGTATATTAAAGACATTATACGTATTATTCACCTATATGTATATGTATATATAAATATATATATATATAAATATATATATATATATATATATATATATATATATATATATATATATATATATATATATATATATATATATATATATATATATATATATATATATATATATATATACTTTGATATTTAGTATATTAGAGTATTAAATTAATATATGAATATATATATATGAATATATATATACTTTGTGTATTAATATAATAAATATTAGTTATATATGAATATACTTTCTATTCTTGTACATATAAATATATGTATATACCTGTTGTATATATGAACGTATATATATAAATGCTTATATAAATATATGTAAATTAATATATATGGTATTATGTATTTTAATTATGTAAATATTATCAAGTATATAAATGCTATATATAGTATATGTTTCAAATATGTACTATATATACTAATTATATTTTAGCTATATATAATAATGTCTTTTATATATATATCTGTATTTAAGTATAATATATATTATACTATATATTATTTAATGTAGATACATGCATAGGTGTTGTGTATGTATGCCTGCTCAATGTTAACATAGATAATTAAACATAGTGTAAATTAGTGATTTATAATTATTGTTATCTGTTCGTAGGCATCCGAGACGGTGCTGCCTTGACTGCTGGATCCGGAGCATTGCTTGTGCACACCAGAGTTCCAGGCAAGTATACCTTGCCTTGTTGATGCTGTCTAAATTCAGATGTTGACTAGTTGCATATTTTACTGTTTCAATATTTAACTGTGCGCGTCCGAGAAGACTCGGGTGCAGTCAACGAAAGCGTTGACGTTAGGACTTGTGTCTGACTTAGTGTCTAGTGGACCCACCTAAAGTCGAGGAGTTATCAATATGACTTCCCAGGCCTTGACACGTATCGTAACACGTCACAGAGTGAGTTCATGTAGGGACGCGTGCTTCATGATCGACTGGCCATCAGCATGAGCAGCACGTGTGACGGCGTTTAGCTTAGTTGTTTATTTATGTAGCGACTTGCATCATAGTATGAGGTGTCCACGTCGCATTTGCGACTTGTACATTGATATTGGGCGGGGAAGACAATTAGTAGGCGTATGGGACAGACAATTGGTTGCCGTAGTTTAAGAGTAAACTGCGGGGCCGTGAGCCTCAGGGTTACCCGATTGTGGGGCAGTGTTACCCGATTTTGGGCCAGTGTTACCCGATTATGGACATATATGCTTGTCGATACATCCGGCAGAGGTTACTAGCTGCGCGCTATCATGATCGGCGATGTAGTCAGTGTATATTCCTGGCGTTCAGTTTACAGCTAATGCCAGGTACTTAGCCTCTGGCTCGACGCTATGCTTTATACCTTTCACCTACCCATACGTACCAGGGTTGTCTTCAAAGTGCATTTCACTTAGCTGGTTAGATTACCCTTGAGTTTACACAGTATTTACTTTATGGCATGCATTTCTGTATACTTGTTACGTCCCTCTGAGGACCTGGTTCTCTTCCAGATCCAGACGAGCATTTGTACCCTACCATCTACGGAGCGGGAGTAGAAACAGGATTCCTGATTGAGGACTACGAGGCATTTCCAGGGGAGTTCCCGTGATATGAGTACGCAGCTACATTGGACTAGAGTTTTCATATCTAGCTAGTTGATACTCTAGTCTAGTTATCTTACTTCTTCCTGCACTGTATTTCCATTTCTGTATTTCAGTGGGTTTGTCCCCACCAGACATATTTCAGTTGTACTATGTCAGTCGACTATGTTTCTTATATTCCAGTCTTTCATTTCAGTATTTACTTGTTATCTGTGGATGAGATTAGTCATTGCCTGTTTATGATATTAGACTTGTTAGTATTTTAGGACAGCGTAGCACGCTCCGATAGGATCCATTAAATTGGGATATCCTTCGGAGACGTGTCAGCTGGCCAATGCCACGTGGCCTGGTCCCATATATTTTGGGACTGGGGCGTGACAACTACACATGCAAGAATAAATAGAATACAATAAATATACAGAAATATACTAAGCATGCAAAATACTGTAAGCAATTTGGCAAGGTATCTTGCCTGGGGTCCTGCTGCTGGTATGAATCAGAGTCCAAGTCACACTCCAAATAGCCTATTTATTACAAATTTATCACGTCAAAAGATAATTTATTTTAATTTATTTAATTCTAGAATAATTACTCTAAAATCCTAATTTAATCTTATTATTCTGATTTTTATGTTAATTCCTAAATTTTGTCCAAAGAAACTGAATTTTATCAACTCGAGACTCATGGCACGCAAATCGAGGCGATCTGTTGACCGAAAAGTCAACCAACACAAACTCAACTTTCATGCATGATTTCCTGTAGATTTCAGCGTTAAAAACATGCTGGAATTTATGGCTCGACCGAATTCAAATTCGTTTGGGAATTATGGCACATACAAATTTTGTATCGTGCACCGATGGTTAAAGTCTAACCTAGAAGTTCTACAGAATTAACAGTATATAAATACTTCGAATTAAATTCTGGGAAAAACATATGTTAATTATCTCGACATTAGCTTTCCGAAACTTCAAACGGTTCGTGATTCTGATTCCTGGTTCTCCCGGAATCGCGAAAACATCGAAACACGTCTATTTTCGGACATGCTATGCTCTACTAATTTTCCAGAATTTAATACTCATAATTTCGTAAAATAAATTATATAATCAGAAAGCTAACCTCAATATCTTTCTAACGCAAGAAACTAGGCCTCGTTTGGAGTCCGGAGCTATGCGCAATGGCTTCTGGAAGATGAAGGAACCCTAGATGACAATTCTCCAAAAATCGGCTGAAGAAAAACCCTAGAAATTAATATCTAAACTATTATATATATAGAGGAGAGAGAGAGTGCAGCCGCGGCTCACAGCGCGCCACGTGGCAGCAATCCAGGGCTGCCCGCTCAGATCGGACGGTCAGGCGCTGACGCGGCTCGGCTCAGCTGAGTCCGAGTCGAACTCTGACTCGGCTCGACTAGAGGTCGGCTCGGCTCGACTCGAGGTCGGCTCGGCTCGGCTCGCACCCACTCAGCGGTCACTGACAGGCGGGCCCGGCACTGTTCACTGCTGGAGGCTGACAGGTGGGCCCCCTGTTTGCTGACTGGGTAGAATTAATTACTTTTTGGGTTTTTTTTTTCAGAAATTAGTTTTTAATTCAGTTTTTCATAATTAACTCAAAATAAATGCTAAAATAATCAGAAAATTCCCAAAAAATTCTAGATAATATATTTTATTATTTAGAACCTAAAATAAAAGTTTGGGATATTTTTAATTAAGTTTGAACATAAAATAAATTCTTTAAAGTCCTAGAAAATTAGTGTTACTAGTTTTTAATTAACTAAAAATTATGGAAAAATCCCAATAATCTAAAATAGCCTAAAAATAATTCTAAATAAATATTTATATAAGTAAATATACTAAAAAAATTATTTTCTAATTAACTAAGAGAATGCTCTAAATAACTTCAACATCTATAATAAATATATGTATATAAAATATACATAAAATACCTATTTTGGGTGAGGGAGTTTACAACTTGAGAGTAGTATAGACACTACTAGGGTTAGTTAGAAATTTGACCATATTATTTGACCCTAGTATTGAGGAACCAATTGAAATCCAAGATTTAATATTAGGACTGAACCTAACTTTCATAGTAAGATAGTATTAGAGAACTATAAATTTAGATTCTTGGTATTAGCAGACTTAGGAAGCCAAGAGGAATGAATATAACATTTTTCTTGATCATACCTCGAACACAGAGATTAGCATCCCACCTTTTCCTTAGAGAACCATGATATTATCAAGAGTCTCTATATTTTAATTTCATATCTTGTTCCTCTGAAACCTTAACGCTCGCTATTTGTGCGACGACTAAATTTCTTTTTCTTCATCTTTTCAAGTCGTGCCACCTAACTCTTATGATTGTAGGCCAAGTGATTTTATTTTATGTTAGGATATATAGTTTTCTAGGATTATAGTTGCAATTCTTGAAGTTTAAAATTTTGTACTTAGTAGTTAGAACTTGATAGTTTGAGTTGTTTCTTTTAGATTGTTACTTGATGATTATCCTTTAGTTTTAAATCACATAATTGTACCCATATCTCCATATATATTACATCCTCTTTCACGTGAGAGCCAATAACTTCTCCATTCTTAGTATTAACACTTTTATTCTATAAACACAATAATTAAGACTTAAGATGACCATTACCTATATAATGCAATAGGAGACCCTAATAAATACCAAGATCTTTTCCTCGTGTACCCCAATAAGAGTTCTACCTTAGTTACAAGGACAAGGTTAATTTGTAGATTTCCCTTAAGGCAGTTACAGTATTAGTTTATTCTTTTAAGTGGATAGTATGCCTTATAACCTAGTATCACATAGTCCTTTTGACCCATTAATGAAGTGTAATGGAATGACACTAACTATATGCTACCATAAGAAGATAGTGGTTATCCAGACTGTAGAACTTAGAGGCCCATACCTCCATTGGTTGTCTAAAGACTTAGATAATGAGTTAGTATGGCAACTGTAGAGGCACAACACCGGATGAGTCTCATCTTCTTAGTAAACTTGAATTATTTTGTACATTCTTTCATCATAATCCATCGTATTTATATTTTCTGGACTACCTCGACTTATACTGCTATTTTATAGCCTAGTTCTGCAAGCTTATTCTTTTATCGAGCTTGTTCATGACATATGTGTTATTGGGGACGCCTACTAATACATTGTCTAAATCAGAATCAGTGTATTATGGTCTAGCTAACCTTAGTGCGCTTGGTTCGCTCTTTGTATGACTACTTTACGTGGATTGAGATATATAGTTGACTAGTAGACGAATATACTTGTCCTTAGACATCTCCGAACATATCATATTAGTTACATAATTGTACTAATATGAGCATGTGAATAGGAATTTACCAAAATAGGATTTCAATCCACAACTGCCTTGACAACTCCCTTTTGAATTCTTTAACCGCCTTGATTCCCATACTTGTATTCTATTACCTCCCCCTTGAACTCTTTATTATTGTTTTCCATCTTCCCCTATTTCGGAAGGACGAACACCCGTGCTTGGTATAAGTTGATATACAGAGAGTACTAGATATAGCCCATAGGCCAATCACATTATTTGGTGACTATTTTTCGAAATTAAGGGCATATCATAGGTGATATGTCTGATGTTAAAACTTTTGGGGATTGAATAACACGATTAAATAATTTGAGAAATATTTTTGTAAATGTATAGCCTTATATGTTAGATGGGTAAATTCTAAGTTGGATAAAAATTGTATTGTCAACTTGAGGTAAATTTCTTTTAGGTTGTGATCAAGTAAGATTAGATAGAGGAAACCATGCCTTATTTTTATTTTGAGGACGAAATTATTTTAAGTTGGGTAGATTGTAAACCCCCACATCCAAAATTAGGCCTCCTTGGCTTAGATAGAGAGACTAGGGTTAGTTTGAATCCAATTAAAAATAGAACACGGTATTTTAGATAATTTTACAATAATTATATCACTTATTGTACCTTACCGTTGCTTTGATAATTGGAGCACTACACTAGCCATTGCCTTCCTACAAATTTTACACCCTTATCCTAGACGTGCCAGTCATCTATTCGGACCTTTGTGTAACTTATAATTATGCTATCTTGTGCTACACTTTAGTCGCACAATATTCGTCGCAAACGTTTATTCCTAATTCTAAATAAATTTAACTTTGTATCCTTGTGCGTTCCAATCAAAATTGAAGACACAATCTTGACCCGTTTTGTGCAACCCAATTTATGATAATATTCTATTCTGAGTTCCCTACGTCCATGATACTTGTGTCCCACCTAATTTTAGCCCCATGTACTTCTAATTAATTCAAGAACACCTTGTGCATTAATTTTAATTAAATTAATCCAATTTCTATCTTTGTGTAAATTTCCAATTGTTGGGGACCCTATTGAAAAAGTGCATTAAGGTGTCCATACCATTGGACACAATATATGAAGAAACCCATTTTTTCTTTATTATTTGGTCATGTTAATTTTCTCCATAATTTTGGAGTGTGTAGCACTCAACATCACCCCCTCATCAAATCCTAGCCATGCATTTCAAACCATGCAATCCTAGCCCTCCAAACATCTTCATGTAAAGCCAAGTCCCCTTTCCAAGGATGTTGACCAAGGCCCAACTACCCAGGTCAACACCCAAGCCAAATTATATATATATATATATATATATATATATATATATATATATATATATATATATATATATATATATCATCATCCTTTCTTTATTTTATTCTAAACCAATACCCATACCTAGCCGACATAATCATCCTCCACCTCTTGTTCACCTTCTTCCTCACCATGTCCACCCGCCGACCGGAGCCAGTCCCGCCGGCTTTCACCACGACCCATCAGCCTCGTCGACCCGCTGTTAACCCGTTGAACAGCCGCCTCCCCTCGACCTGTACACGACCCCTCATCACCATCTCCCCCTTCCTCCTGTTGCCATCATCCCGACCATGCCGGAGTCACCTGCACCGAGCCAACGACAGCCCGCAGCTATCTCCACCGCCCTAGAGGAACTCGACCACCGCCATTAACGCCACCAGCCTCCACCACCCTCTTCATCTTCTTCCTCCTCTTCCTCGCTGCCGGAGCCCCAGTCACCCGACCTCACCATCTCCCTCTCCATTGTCCCCACGTTCACCTCAACCTGCACCACCACCTGCAAGACCACCTTCTCCTCCGTTCCCGTTCCCCTCGTCGTCCCCAACTCTGCTGCCATTGACGCTGGACTCCTCCTCGACACCATGCCAGACCGTGTCCCATCACCCCCACCATTAACACCATCGCCATTAACAGCCTCCTCCACCTCCTTCTTCGGTCCATCACCACTGCCAGCCGAGCCAGCATCAGCCACCTGACCTCCTCTTCAACCTCCACTCTCCTCCTCCTTCGCCTGAACCAACCGCCACCGTCTTCTCTCATCCCCAGCACCTCGTCTTAGCCCACTCGCCGGACTTTTCCTCAGACCTGGCCGGAGCTGTAGCGCCCCGTTCTCCCGGTGCGGAGAGAGCGGCTAAGAAACACAAGTCGGTATCGTTCGATCGGGATAGATTGAATTAAGAACTCGTCCTCGTTATGGATTTGTTTCTTCGGAATCGATTCCCATATTCAGTGGACCGTGCCCCCGGGATCGACTTAGCGGCAGAGTCAGGTGGGACCTCTCCGCTGCTATCTTTTATTGCCTCAGTTTTTGATGTCGCTTGTTGCTTTCGTGCTTTGAGTTGGTTTTGGGATTTGCTTGTTTTTCTTGAACGGTTTCGATGGTTTTCATTGTTTTCGTTCATTGAACTGCACTTCAATTCCGAGATTAGAAAAGTGGAAGAGGTATTGATCGATCTATTCGTAATGCAGGTGAACGAGCAGTAGGTGGCTTGCGAGCGGAGTCGTGAAGCACCTCTTTCCTTCTCCCTTCCAATAATCTAAGTGAGTGGCTACCATCCCGATTAGCTAGCCCTGCTTCCAAGCTTCACACCCTAAAATCTGCACTCTTCCTTGCCCCGATCAAACGATACCAAGTAATAACTAAAAGAAACCAAGATAAAAGAGAATAGACTTGGTTCATTATGCTTGTCATTAACTTCATGAACGGATACTGACTGCATGCTTGTTCGTTTGGGAATAAATCATGAATTGTGCTTGTCTTGTACAATTGCTTGTCTTGTACTCTTGTTGCCTTAAACTGAAATAACTTGTTACTTGTATATTGTTCGATCATGGACAACTTGTGCACCGGGTAACGGTCTTGCGGACGATGCTGGGGCACTGGCATCGATCCGGTCCGGGCGAGACCTATTGTTTAGTCTCTTGTTCTTGGCGGAATGGCTTGCAACGCCCCTTGTACTTTCGTTGTACGCCATTCTCGTCAAAGACTATCGTCCAAATGGCAACCAAGCCAGTGATCATCTTGTATATTTAAACCTGTTGCAAACTAACTTGTGTCTTCGTGGCAGGGAAGGCATGGTAAGTATTGTGCAGGTAATTCAGATGGTCAGGTAAAATCCACCGAACGGTGGCACGTTCATTTCAGTAAATTCTATATGCTGCTTACTTGTAAATGAACTAAGGCAAGATAGAAACCCACAAATATGCATGCTTCATTAAAACAACGTGTTGATTGGTATAGTCAGGCTAGCTCACCTTCACCAGTATGTTTCGACATACTGACCCTCGTTGAAACAAGTTCTCCGTACTAAGGCGAACCGAGCGGGGAGCTGAAGTCGTCTTCCCGATCCAGTCCAGCTGTTGGCACATCTTCACCGCGCCCCTTGAAGCATTTGAAGACCGGAGCTTGCAACTCTTCATACACAAATGCAGCTCCGTGGCAAAGCTATCCTCCAGCTAGGAGGTCTATATCTTTTGAAGTTTAGTAAAGCGATATAATGTACAGGACTGCTATCTCATTTTGAGTCAATACTTTTCTAAGCCCGTACGGCATATTAGCTGACTCGTTCAAGAGTTTGTAATAGATGTTCATTATCAATGAAGAGAACTTTTCCATGTTTCAAATCTGTGTTTCAATTTATCTGCGTACTCTGAATATGTGCTCGTTATGCAAAATACTTAAGCCTTGTGCGGGCGCAACCCCAGGCCCGCACGGTATCATGATTCGGGGGACGCCCCAACGATTCTACGAAATCGGGTCGTGACAGGAGCAGCCCCCATTCGTTCATTATTATCGTAACCTTCATTATCACCATCATCATCACCATTATCATCCTCATCATCATCACCATCATCATCGTCGTTATCGTGGACCTGTCACCCTCGCCGAAGAAGATCTGCAACAGTTACCCCCGATCCTTGTGCCCGTGCACGCTTACTCCGAGGTTCGAACCTGTTCCTATCCTTTCATATTGTATATGTATGCTTGTGTGAATAGTGTATGGTTTTAGCATATTGGTTCAGTTTGTTGTTATGAGTTCAGACCATGTCGGTTAACATATAGACTAGTGTGCGTGTGTGTAGGATATTTAATTGGTACATATACATTATGTGGTAATTAATGCTAGTACTAGGTATGACTATATTATAGATGCTGAGTGACCATAAGTGTTAGTAGTAGATACCCTGTATTTACATTTGACCGTATGACCCGTATGCATACACGTACGCATATGTATATAATATTCAGATTGGTATATATATAGGTATTGTATAAGTAATTAAATACTAGTACTAGGTGTGACTATAATATATTGCTGTATGCCCCTAGGATAATTATGGATATCCCATAATTATGTTTGACCAAGTGACCTTAAGAACTTGTGAGTTGACTGCCTTGTGTACATTGACGTACTGGCTTAGACACATATTAGTTGACTGTCTGATTGTGCACACCACTTGAAGACATGACACCCGTATAATTAGACGCACATTTGACCCTGCTAGTTGACCAGTGTCACCCATAGCGTACCCTCTAAGTTCAGTGTAATTATGGTTGTGTATGTGCTAGTGCAATGGCTGATGTTGTATTGTATTATATTATATGTATATAGGACCCATTGGATTATTTTGCGCGACTTCAGGAGCAAGTTATTGGTACTACACAGCTTTCTTGCCAGGCAAGTATACCTTGCCATTGTACTGTGATTTATATTCCATATGTTGCATGCATCTTATTTCTGCTTATTTAGTTCATATATTTTAAACTATTATATATAAACTACGCGTCCAAGGAAACTTGGGTGCAACGACGGTGGCGTCGTATTCTATTTTTATTATGTATATGCATGTGACCTAGTTTATGAGACCACCCCATTATCATAAGGCATTCTTATATTCCATTGGCTGTGACACATCTGTTACACGAGTGTGAGTCTCATGTAGGACACGGACTTGCATGACGGGTTTGGACACCTGTATGTATGGGACGTGCGATAGGGAATAACTATTATTAGAATTTGTATGCTAGGAGACTTGGCAGTTATTAGAGGTATTATTGTGTCATAGATGTGACATGCTTAGAGCATGGGGTGAAGAGAACAACAAGTAAGGCATTTGGGCTCCTTTGCAATTTTCTTTTTGTAACCCGTACTCTTCGCCGGAGATGCGCGATCGTGATGACCCCTATATTACCTGGCGGCCTCTGCCGTTCAAAAGACGACATGCTTTGTAGGCCCTTGATTTTCCGAGAGAATCATGCCAATCCCATCTATGGCCATATAGCCTACTTATTGGAAAGTTGTTCTCAAACTGCATTCACATAGATGGTTAGACGACCCATTAGATGTTTATTTTCAGTACTTTATTGGCATGCTTCTATGTATCTTGTTATGTCCCTCTGAGGACCTGGTCCCTTTCTAGGTGTAGATGTTCATGAGTATTAGCAGGAGCGCGGATCCGGACTTGCTACTTATATTTCGAGGAGGTCTTCTCTTCGAGTCTCATTGATTACTAGTTGATGTACCTATATTATTTCTTTTATATTCTAGTTTGGCAGTGGATTTGTTTCCACCCGACTATTATTCTTTGATACTTCGTACTTGAGATTCAGTTATATAGTTGATTGATTATTTATTCATTTATCTGATTCTGTGGATGGGATTTAGTTATATCCTATGACTTGTGACATATTTACCACTTGTGGATTTGATATTCATAATACAACGTACGTATGTGTTATGGTTTCCTTATATTGGAGTCTCCATATACATATGGCTAGCATGGTTACGTATTCCTAGTCCTACGTATTTTGGGACTGGGGCGTAACAGAACCTGGTTATTTTTTAGGTGTAGACGATCATGACTATTCGTAGGAGCACGAATCAGAACTTGCTACTTATTTCTCTTTCGAGGAGTGTCACTACCCCATTTCCAGGACATGATATTTTTTTATTTTAATTTAGTAAATTGTGTATTCATCATAAATATTTGTATTAATATTTAATTAGATGCATGTATTTATTTTTATTGGTTGTTTTAGGGTTTTGGCTAGTCTGGACCCATGTCAGACCCTAGTGGACCCATGTCAGACCCAACCAACATCCTTGTCAGACTTATTTATTGGTGTAGAATAGTTATTTTTAATTTTAATTATCTAGCTGGGTTGTTAACCCTAACCCTATAATTCCTTACATGGACGGCCATAATAGAAATCCACTAGTAGAACATTTGACCAAATTATAGGGTTATGGATTTAATAAGCATTTTGGGGAATTAAATATTGGGGATTATATTTATTATTATAATTTTATTTGATTGTTGTACCTTACCATTGCTTCGATGATTGGAGCGCTACACTAGCTTTTGTCTTCCAACATATTTCACACCATTGTCCTAGACGTGCCAGTCTTCCATTCTGATCTTTGTGTAACTCATAAATGTGCCCTTTTGTGCTTTATTTTAGTCGCAAAATATTCGTCACAGAAGTTTATTTTTATTTTTAAATAAATCCAACTTTGCATCTTTGTGCGTTCCAATCCCTTCATTTTTATTTCATTTCTTCTTCTCCATTTTCACTTTTCATTCTCTTTCTTCTTTACTTCTTCCTTTACTTCTTCAATTTCAAGTAAGTTCCTCACAATTCCTTCACTTCCTTCATTTATTTCTCCCATAAATATAAATTCTAACCTTTCATTTTCCCCTAACCTAGGTGTGTAGAGCTTAGAATTGGTGTAGAAGCTTGGTTTGGAGGCTTGGAGGCTTGGTGTGGTAGATTTTAGGGTTTTTGGAGACTTTGGCCTTGGGATTTCAACTCCCAAGAGGTAAACCCTAAATTTTCTCTTAGTGATTGCTCTAATATAGTGTAATTAGTAGTTTAGAACCTTCTTAGACCTTAGGACTACCCATGGGAGGAAGTTGGCACTTGTTTGGATGTGTTTGGAGACTTTGGCATAGGGTTTTGTGTCAATTTTGGGTGAAATTCGAGATTGGCCCAATTTTGGATGTTGCCCTAGGTTAGACGGACCTAGGTAGACATGCTTGGGTGTCTTGAGAGTAAGTACGTGTCCCCGTTCGGACACGTGAGGTCGTGTCGCAGAGATTTGGGCGTTTCGGGCGATTTGGGAGTTTTTCCTTCGTCGTGGGTTCCACATGCATGTGAAATTTTGCTACGGACCTAGAATCGGAGAGTTAGTATTTTTGTGAGGTCCTAGACATCAATTAGAACATGTGGGTAAATTTTGGGTCAATTTCGAGTAGGTTTGGTGTGCGTTTCACGAGGTATCGCGAGCCGCATACCAAGTGTTCGTCGAAATGACAAAATGGCCATTTCGACTTGGTTTCTAGGCTTCGGGTTTGTGCGCGGGTTGGTTTAGCCTCGGGGAGTGTGTATTAGAGTTTACGAGTTTATATATATATATATATATATATATATATATATATATATATATATATATATATATATATATATATATATATATATAGGTGTAGGTGGTTGTGTGTGTGTTTGAGTGTGGTTGTGTGTGGTTGTGTGTTGAGTGTGGTTGTGTGTATATATATATATATATATATATATATATATATCACTCAAACACACTCAAACATACACATACACACACTAACACACTGTCACGCCCCAGTCCCAAAAATACGTAGGACTAGGACACGTAAGCATTCCAGACGTATGGATATGGCAACTCCAATATATGGAAACCAAATCCACACGTACGCTGTATTATAAATATCAAATCCACAAGTGGTATAACATATGTCACAAGTCACAGGGTATAATCTAAATTTTATCCACGAAAATCAAATATAATTAAATAACCAACATCTATGAAACTAGATCTTAATAAGAAGTATCTAAGGATGATAGTTTGATGAAAACAAATCCACTATCAACTCGAATATAAGAGCAAATACAATATAAGTACAACACAATCAAACACAATATAAGTATACCAGCTAGCAATCATGGCTCGAAGAGAAGACATCCTCGAAATTATGTAACCATCCGAATCTGTGCTTATGCGAATACTCAAGAACAGATACACCTGGAAGGGCCAGGTCCTCAGAGGGACATAACAAGATACATAAAAGCATGCCAATAAAGTACTAAAATAAGTATCCAATTGGTCGCCTGACCGTCTAAGTGAATGCAGTTAAGAACAACTTTCCCCACAAGTGAGCTATCTGGCTGAAAACTGGGATTTGGCATAGTTCTCTTTTGGAGATCCAGGGGCCTCAAAGGCACGTCGTCTTTTGAACGGCGGAGGCCCGCCAATGTACATAATATATAAGGGTCATCACCACTCGTATCTCCGGCGGAGAATCCGGGCGCACAGAAAAAGTGCAAAGGAGCTCAAATGCGGTACTTGTTGTTCTCCCTACCCCATGCTCTAAGCATGTCACATCCATGACACGATAACACCTTTAATAACTGTCAAGTCTACTAGCATGCAAAGTTTCTAACATCAGTTATTCCTAACGCATGGCCCATACGTACAGGAGGCCAGACCTGTCACGCAGTCCGTGATCTATATGAGACTCACACTCGTGTAACAACTGTGTCACGGCCAATGAACCTAATGGTGCTACATGATAATGGGGTAGTCTCATAAACACGGTCAATGCAATATATAAATAAAAACATACCGCGACGACACCGTCGCGTACATTTTAAATACAGTTAAAATATATGAACTAAAGACATAAAATAAAAATGCATGCAACATATGGGATATAAATAACAGTACAATGGCAAGGTATACTTGCCTGGCAAGGAAGCTGCAATGTACCAATAACCTGCTCCAGAAATCGCGCAAAACAAATCCAATATCCTATGTACACATAATATAATGCAATAAAATCATTAGTCATTACACTAGCACATACACAACCATATTTACACTGGACTCAGGGGGTATACTAGGGGGTAACACTAGTCATCTAACACGGTCAATTACGCGTTGAATTACGCGGGTGTCGCATCTTCAAGTACTGTACGAAATCAGTCAATCAACTGACAGGTGTCTATGCCAGTACGTTAATGTACGCAAGGCAGACAAATTCACAAGTTCTTAGGGTCAACATGGTCAAGGTAGGTATGGGATAGTCTACGGTGTCCTAGGGTCGTACAGTCTGAATATTTAGTCATAATTATCAATTAGCATTTACTTACATATATATTCATATAACTATATAATAATATAACCGGCAATTTATTTTCATAACTAATTGAATACATATAGTAAATATGTGCATAAATATATATACCAACTAATAATATGTTAATGACTATCCAAATATATATATATATATATACTAAGTTGAACAGTATATGCGTACGTGTGCGTATACGGGTTGGGTTCGCCGACTCAGGGTCAGGTATCAGCTAGCAGTCATAAGCAATACACATGTCCATATACACATACGAAATGAGAAAAGCGGGGCAGGTTCGAACCTCGGTGTACGCGCACGGGATCGACTGGACGACGACGAAGAGAGGTTGACGACGATGGTGACGAGGGTGACAACTAAAACGGCGATAATGTTGATGACGATGATGAGATGACGGTGAAGTGATGAGGATGATAAGGGTGATGGAATGATGATGATGAATTGAGATGAGAATGATGATGACGAGGACGATGGTGAGATGATGATGCTAATGATTGCAAGTGATGATGATGGTAGCTACATTGAAGACGATGATGGTGGCCACGATATAGATGACGTTGGGGGTGATGACGAGGATGATGATGACGAGGACGACGATGTGGACGATGATTGGGATGATGATTATGATGATGATGATGATGAATATTAATGTAATGGTGATAATGATGATTATGATGTTGATGACGATAATAGATGATGGTGATGATACTAATGGGGAGTGATAATATGATGATGATGAAGAGTGTCGATGGTGATGGTGCAGGTGGTGGCTTGCTGAACTCCGGCCAGCGAGGGATCCGGTCAGGGGAGGACATGGTGGAGAGCAGGGAGAGGAGAGGCCAGGGTGGTGGTGCTATGGGTGGTTCAATGAGGCATTTAATGTCGAGGGTGGTGATGTTCAGATGATGGCGGTGGCTGCCATGGTTCAGGCGGAGGAGAACAGGGGTCGAGGACGAGTCCGGCGAGTCGGGTCTCGACTGCGGGGAAGGTTGAGTCGATCGGGGGAGAGGTGAGGCAAAGTCGGAGGGAGAACGGAGATGAATAGGAGGTCTGGATGTGGAGATGGGTGTCGGTGGCGTTGGTCGAGTTCGTCGAGCGGGGTGCAGCGGCTCGGGATGACCGGCTCAGGCGGAGGAGAGGGTGGTCACGAGGGGTCGAGGCCGGCGGAGCATAACGGCTCGGTCACTCGTGCAGGCGGATGCACGGCAGGGGTGTTCAGTCGAGAGGGGGAGGCTGTTGTATCGAGCCGGTTGGCCAGGCTGAGGAGCTCCGTTCAGGACGAGGTCGGAGAAGGGTTATGGAGGAGACGACAATGGTGGTGAGGATGGTGCTGCTCTGGGTGACGGTGGTTCATCATCGGGGAAACTGACCGGAGGGAGGAGGAGAACGTTGAGATGGTGGGGGAGCTCCGGGATGTTCTGTGGTGGTGTTGATAGATCCGGCGAGGGAGGTAGACGGCGTAGGTGAGGCAGTGGTCGAGGAAGGGAGTGCAGGCAAGGGGGTGCGGGTGTAGTCGTGGTGGTCGGGGAACGGCCGACGGAGCTCCGGTCAGAAGGGAGAGGAAGAAGATGAGCAGTATTGTGAGGGAGGTCGGCTAAAGTAGGATTTTAGGTTTAGAAAACAATAAAGAAAAGAAAGAGAAAATATTGTATTTATATACATGTGAGGGAGGGTTGGTTTGACCTAGGAATATTTTGACTTTGGTCAACGCTCTCCTTGGGATGGGCCTTGGGCTCGCTTGGGGGTGTTGGGGCTATAAATTACATGGTTTAAAACACAAGGATAGGTTTAAATATACGAGGGCGATGTGCGCGCGTTGCACATCCCAAAAATTACGAAAAAATCCACGTGAAGGGAAAGTTGAGTTTCTTCATGAATTGTCCAATGGTGGGGACACCTAAATGCATTTTTGCATA